>JACBKR010000424.1:0-73190 GCA_014218235.1 Colocasia esculenta
AGATGAGATAGGTGTTCCTGTGATTGAGGAGGACGTTGTGAGGAGCGACTCTAAGAGAGAGGAGTAGCAGAGCTATTGGAGGACTGTCTTATAATTTTACTTTTCATTTACTAGTATGTGAACATATTTCATTATGGACTTTGTTATTTTTCATTGCTACTATATAGACTATAGGATGTGTGTAATGATGATGGAATAAGAATCTCTTTCATTTCTGCTATACTTTCCTTTATTATTTATGTACATCTCTACCTACTTGTTGTGTTGGGTATATGTCCCCTATGACGGCACACTTTATATCGATGTGGATTGGTATAATCATACCGGTATAAAGACGGTTGTTATAGAGAATATCACAGAGGGTTCATCAAATCTTCAGTTTTAGCCCCTCTGTTAGCTGAATCGAAAGATTTTTTCCCACTAAGTGGTGCAAGAAATATCACCACGCTGCTCTCCAACTGGATCAAATCAATTTAGCTCAACTGAACTCCAGTCAACCCACTTTATCTCTTGAGGAATTCATGGATCAAAATTATATCCATTTGGTCCAAGATCCCTATACCATCTGAGTTGAAGGTACAAAATCTATTTTGCTCTGAGACATGAACTGCTAGCTCACAACATTGTCTATCCTATCTCCATAGATCAGTTTTCTGCAGCATTCTAGCTTTGGCACACATAGCCTCTACAGGATGACTCTCAGTGATTCAGAGTATTATCAGCTTCTTCAGGCTCAGAGGCAGCTTCACCTTAAAAATTCAGAGTAGAATATGGGGCCTTCCTAAATTATCAGCTGGGAATTGTTTAAGAATTATTTTGAAGAGCAGGAAATCTAAGCTTTGCCTATCATCACTCGCCTTGCTTCTCTCTTGTCCCTTGCCTTCTATATATTAACATCTCAGTGATTAATACCATCCCTCTTGGCCTCCATTTCTCTTTGCATCTTTTATCTCCTAGATTCTTGTTGATTAATCACCAAAAGGGGGAGAACATAGTATGAAATTACATACTTACCACTTTACTTAAAAGTTATTTCTTTTCCATACTCTTATTGTTTTGTCATCACCAAAAGGGGGAGTTGATGAACAATTTATCTCCACTCATATATTTTGGTAATACAAAACCATGAAAAATATTTGACTAACATATTTTTCCATAGTTTGTCAACAGTATCAAATGAAATAATTCTGTAAGTTGGCTACACTTATTTAAATTAGTAGTCAATTGCATATGAATTATCCAGTCAACATCGATTATTGTTGTAAGTTCACATCAACTACTATTTTACTCTCACATCAATTATAGTCTACTTAACCATCGACTACGTTTCAACATCGATTACTCTCACATCGATTAAAGTCTACTTAAACATCGATTACACTTCAACATCGATTACTCTCACATCAATTATAGTCTACTTAAACATCGATTACATTTCAACATCGATTACTTTCACATCAATTATAGTCTACCTAAACATTGATTATGCTTCAATATTGACTACGCTCACATTGATTAATCAACATCGATTATGTTTAGACATCGATTGCCTTCACATTGACTATCTTAAACATTGACTATGCTCAAACATCGATTATGCTTAACATTGATTATGTTTAAACATCGACTACATTCATATATTATGATTCACCATCGATTATGTTTAAACATCGACTACATGCCCATCGATTATGATTCAACATCAATTTTGTTTAAACATCAACTACGTTCACATAGATTATTATTGAGCATCGATTATGTTCACATCAACAGTCTTTGAACATCAATTATTCCTTAGTCAATAATTATTCTTTGAACATCGACTGCATTGCCTTGAAATGACTTTTACGATAATCATCAATTATGGTTATAACTAAAGTTTCATTGATCATGATAAATTAGCCTTAATCATATCTTGCCTCGTAGTTCCTTTCAAATTAATTTTGAAATGTTGTGCATTTCAAACTTTCCCGCAAATTGTTGTGTATCCTTTGCACACAGGCATTTATTGATTATCATGCGTACAGTTTCTATGCACATCATCTTTTACTGTTTACCACTTTTATGACATATTAGCTAGAAATTTAAATGATGACAGAATGATCTTTCCTCTTTAGTATATCCTCCTGCAGCATGGCCAGTGACATTGACTGACATTTTAGACACGTTTGAGCTGTCTACCTTCAAGCATTTATTGTCTGCAGGTTTCCGGTAGTCACATACATTTACAACATTGGACATGCCATGTTGACCAGAGCAAAGAAAATATTCATATGATCTCTGTCTCACTATATGTTTCTATCGAAGCATTATTATTTGCAGGTTTTCTGGCTCTCTTACGTTGGTCCTGCTACAACTGTCAGGAGACATGTTTCAAGACAAGAGACACAACAGATACTTCATCATGAGAAGATAAATAGAGTATGTTAACGCAATGAAGACCATCTTTTCGGATAGAGAAAATAGAAGAGCTCTCTACTTCATTGAGATCAATACTCTTGCTCTTAGTTCTCCAAATGCAATGTTCCTCAATCCTTTCTGAGTGAGAGAGCTTTTTTAGATCTGAGAGATTTTCTTCTGAGTGTATTCTTTTCCCTCTCTCAGATTCTGCCTCAGATCAAGCATTGTGTTGTTTCTATTAGCTTAGTCTAGGGGCCATCAACTCTTTACTCTTCTTTGAGTGCTCCTCTTCATCAGTGAAGAGAAGACCTATTGTGTAGTGGGTGGTTCTTTCCCTTTTGTAGAAAAGAAGACCTGTTGTAACAGGTGGTGTATTGCCTCTTCGTGAAGTGAGAGAAAGCTAGCTGGTGCTGGATGTGTAAGTGTCTTGAGGGGACTGTACCCTTGGTTAGTGGAATCCCAAGTTGTTGCTTGGGGACTGAACGTAGGAGTCCTTGTGATAGGAGATCTGAACCAGGATAAATTTCTGTTGTTCATGTGATGCTTTTGTCTTCTTATCCCCTACTCTTAACTCTATCTATTTCGTTTAGTGTTCGAAAAATATTTTGTCATAGAATATATCTAAGATTAATTTTTTGCAATCTATTCACCCCCCCTCTAGGCTTGCAACCTGGTCAACAGACGTTAACTCCGATTGACGTCAACATAGTGTGACGTCTGCATGAGGTTGACGGCGGGATCGATTGACGTCAATGGTTTAACTATTCTACGGAACTGTCTGGGTATCTTGCCCAACTCTGCCCCTATCTCGGCCATGCCTTGTATGGGACCGTTCCCAACGGGCAAATCAGCCACCTTGGCACTCCCTTGACTCAGTAAAATTCCTATGTGGCCTTTCCTCATTGGCCTTGGCTTTATACATGGATTGCCACTTATGCAAGTGTGTTTTCTCACACTTGAGCATCCTATGCTCCCAAGTTCCACCTCCACTGTCTATATATGGAGCTCCTTGGCCTTCTTAAAAGGGGGGGAGGGGGGAGATGCTGGACGAGCTAGAGTTTTAGTGCTTTGAGAGAAGAGAGAGAAGAAGGACTAACACTTGAGAGCTTCCACCTTGTCCCTTCCTTCTGTCTCTAGCCATTGAAGCATCCAGGAGGTTTCACCACGAGCTGGAAGAGCTCACCAAGCAGCCACAATAGCCATCAACGAGGATCATCTCCCTCTTCCTACTTCCTTCCTTCTCTTTTGTCTTTTAGTCTTGCATGGTAGTCACTCAATACATACACATACAAAGCACATAGTGCACACTCCCATGCACCTAAAAGGTTTTCCAAACCAAAAACGAAGGGAAGAAAGGTGGTCATAACACTTGCCACTCCTCTTCTCAAGCCCGCAACCGGTGCGGGGCTCACCTTTTGGGTCACTTTCTTTTACTTTTGAGCATTTACTACACTTCCTTAGAGTCTTATAGAGTTCTTCTGGTCGCAGTAACACCATCACAACATTGCGGAGATTCTTCTCTTTTTTCGGCTGAAGGGAAGGAAGTCGGAGTCCCCACCACCAAACGCTTACGAGGCAACATCATCGGCGCGATCTTAACACTTCCTTGGGCACAGGTAAGGCCCTGGCGATCACCTCCTTTTCATTTGCTTACTAGATCCTTGGCTTTCTTCTCTTCTTCCATCGGTCAACATGGTCAAGTGGGTCTTCATATGGAAAAGAAGAAGGATGGGACAAGCCAGCAAGCACCGTCCTTGTGGAGCACACTACACGTAGGTGTTGGCAGTGGTGACCCGAAACGAAACATCTACAGCGCTCTTATGGTGATCACGGTGGGACCGACATTGCTCACTGTAGTTGGAGAAGGTTCTGTCTGGAACAGGTAAACGTCCATCATTGGGGACATCTACCCAGGTAAACGTCCACACATTGTGCCATTTAGTTTCTGTTAACGTCAACTTTTTTGTCGTCAACTTCATCTTAGCATCCATCGATCTAGCCGTTGATCTGCTCTGAAGAACTCAACATCATCTTTTGTTGCCGTTTACTTTTACAGAATTGTTTCTACCTGATTTCTGTCACGACCCTGATTTTTAGTAGCGGAATTAATCGGGAGCGCGATGAACAAGCAAGCATAAAGAAGCCATAGACAAATGACTAATATCAATAGGGCCCATAATTCAATAATCAAAACTCCTTTATTTATCACAAGTGAACGTTACAATCTCTAATGTCAAAATAAGGACAACTCTCCACTACTAGCGTCATCTATCTCTCAAGGAAAGACAAAATATACAATGATTACCCATCTCTCACTAACTAGAATAAAGAAAAACTCTCTAAAGTGTACTTCACACTCGGCGCACAAGTCCCATCATTAACATACTCATCATCTTCATCACCTGAAATGTTAGGAAGCAGGTATGAGCAAACTAGCCCCGTAGGATTCAGGATTTACATCTCGATGTGTGGGTAATGATATAAGTGATTAATGCTTTAACAACTAGGCAAGCACGAGTAACAAGCTAAATCATAAGTACGATAAAGTTGATGACAAAGTCTAGCAGGATATCAGCAGACAGAAATGTGTCATGACAACAGAATTTAGACTGTCAATGTATAATGTGCTTTTCACGAGACGAGCATTACTGTTTTCGTTCCATCAAGTAATAACAGGTAACAGAAATAACTCAATTGAAGAGTGGCAGTGCAGTAGGAGAGCATTAGTAGGACAGTAGCTTCAGTAATAGTCAGAACAGTGGCAGTAGTAACAGTGAGTATGTCTGAATTAACAGACGAATATACAATATATGTAAGACCCCGGATTCTTACTCTCTTTATATATCTGTATGTATATGAATGGTGTGTTGGGTGTTCGGTTGTTGTGTGCTTAGCATGCGTATTTCATTGTGCCTACTATAAGTTTTATCCTTTTTTGAACATGAGCATGTGAATATCTATATATACATAGGTGTATATGATGATTAATGTGGAAGTGACACAATTAGCTAATTAGAAGTGTATTATGAATACCAAGAATCTTTGACTTAGGATACTTGAATAGTACTATGCGTGTGCTATCTAAATATTGAAGAATATCCTATACTACCTATTTCATGGAATTTTGTATGGGAGTGTAGGAAGTACATATGTGTATGTACGTATGTATGTTATCTTGTGCGTGTGACAATTGTATACCCAATTCTACATGCATAACACCTTGGTGTATTTGTGCATGCATGTGTATGATTAGTTGTAAGCGTTGCTCATTTGCATGGTTTAGCTAATATGAATATTGTACTTCGTATATTGCATATGCATAAAGAGTTCAAGCATGGTAGGTGTAATTAGTAGTTTATATTGAGATTCTATACTCCTCATGAATAACATGCATGTATTTTTATGATATTTAGGTGAGAGTAGTCAATTGGCTAAATTATGCATATAGTACATATTAAGGAATCCTATGCATATAGTGCTTAAGCAATGTTAGGTAAAGTTGTGTAAGTTAATCTAATTACCGGTGCGCATGTGTATCCATCTATTCCAAGCATAATGTACATAAGTATGCTACACCAGTGTGCGTATACTATATATATGACAAATCAAGTGTGTATGTGAGGACTATTTTATCGAATGGATTATTCCTAGCTAGCATAAATCATATCACCTCCTAATGATTTGCGAAGCCTCATAATTCTCGTCATTAAATTTGCCTGTGTTGAGTCATACATGTGTAAAATATCACGTACGTACAGGTAGGTGTCTACGTACATTTTATCTTAGTATGCTTATGTATGCTTGTGTATGTATATAGATTTTATGTACATATAATTAGTATAATTAATGTGCATGTGTTTATATTAAATATAAATAAGGTATGTATTGCTGGTGATAGTATGAGTATAATACCATATACATATTGCTTGTATATAAGCTTGGTATGCATAGTTTCTGCATAAATTAAGGTTCTGGCCAAAGGCCACCTTGGCGTCAACCTCTGGCCGCCGAGGTGGAGTCAACGTCCAGACCTGGACGCCAATCCTGACCCAGGCGTCCAGCGATGTGGACGTCAACCTCTCTGACCTGCATGCGCAGCAGAGCTGCTGTCTTCTGAAACAAGGCATGGCCACCCATTGGGGGATGTTCCCCAACGGATCTAAGGCTGTCTAATCAGCATGGTGAGTGGGTGAGGGGCTCTCTACATCCTGAACCCGAATTGGTTCTCCACTTCTCATTTCACCCTTGTGAGAGGAGGAAAAAGAAGAGAGAAAACCCTAGAGAACTGTGAGAAAACCCATCTTGGAACCTCAAATCCGACCCCTTGGAGCTTGTTTGGAGATCTACTGCAACAAGGAGGAAGCTGAAGCAAAGGAGAAGGCTTTCCCCATCGTCCCCGGCTGTGAAATCACCCAGGAACCGGAGGAAGGAGATCTTGAACACTTCTGCAACTCTTGGAACTGCCCAAGGAGGTCTTCTTCGAGCCACAAATCCCTTGGAGGAATTTTAGAGAGGCAAGTGACCTATCTATGTATCCCGTATGAGTCTAGGAGGTTTTTATGATTTTTATGGAATTTCCCTCGAGTCCTAGACCCTCCATTTCACCCAAATTCAGAGCTCGGGTCTGTGTTTCTGCACAGACTGCGTAAACGGCAAGGTCCCTGGACGCCTGTAATGAGATTGGCGTCCATCGACCATGCCGCTGACTATGAGTCAGCGGCCAGAGACCGCCGTCTAGTTCTTCTGGACAGAACAGTGAGCTGTTCTGCCCCTCTTGTACGTTAATTTCGTTATGATTTTTGTGATGAGGATATATGGTATCCTATAAGCTATGTATATTGTGCATTGTGGTGTGGAAGAATGTAGTGTGATGGTGAATGTGGGTATTAGCATCTTTTAAATTGTGAGCATGACTTGTAGACAATCTTGTAAAATTCATGATTTATGATTAGGGTTTCGTGTGATGCCTTGGTTTCGGTTTGATCATGAAGAATAGTGGGTCAGCATATGTGTTTGAAAAATTTAGTAGTTTATCCATGCTTGAGAAATTGTAAATAAGTTCGGTTCGGTAAAATAAAAACATGCAAAAATGGTTTGTGGTAATTGATGTATAGATGTATGAATTAGGGTGATTTTGTATTCTAAAATCATGCATATTAGTAGTCTCTGTGCAAAACAGTAAGTGGATAAATTGCAAAATGTGTTAGACCCATGTTAGCTTAAGTTGTGAATAATATGCTAATTAGGTGTTTGATTTTCTGTAAATCCTATTTAGCTCAGAAAAATCTGAAAAATTGAGGGTATCATCTTGAACCCGAAAACAGCATGTGGTTAAAATTTCAGGTCATTTGGACCAGTAAATAAAAAGTTATGTATTTTCATGTGAAATGTGAAAATTCATGCATATGATCGCAATGTGATTAGTTATGGTCTAAAACCAACATGATTAGTGTGTTTACTATGTGTTAAATTCTTGAAATCTGTAGTACCATGTTAGGAAGAACAGGAATGTTTATGTGAGTGAGAAAGTGAATGAAATGAGAAGAGTTATGTGTAAAACCATGTGTAAAGACGGTAATGTGTAAAAGTGTAAAAGTTGTGCCTATGTGACACTGCTACCCTAGAGGCATCGGGAGCCGTATATAGAAAAGTCCCTATAGAAGGCTCCATGTGATATAAGTTTGTCCAAAGGCATTGGGAAAACCCCGGAGGTGGACAAGTACCACTGGATAGGGTGGAGAGGCTTCTCCCGGTCTGCGCAGTTACCAAGATTCACCGCTGTATTGCCTAGGTGGTGAGTATGTGTATGAGTTGTGTAAGTGTTGTGTCATGTTGTGTAATGAGTTGTGTTGAGAGCTGTGCTAAGGAATGAGCACGAGCTATGAGATATTGTTAGTGTCCTCTACTGGTGGTTAGGACTATGTGTCATGGCAAATGTTTAAGTAATGAAAAATGAGTAAAACGTGAAATATGTGAATATGGCACGTGGTAAGTGCCCAAGACGCACGTGGTAAGTGCAATCGATATGATATGTGATAAGTGAAAGTGAAAGAGAAAATGATGTGGAAATGAGTAAATTGTATAAGTGTGAACATGTGTACGTGTCAAATGTGTAAAAGTGAACAACGTGAATGAGTAAGTATGAAATCATGTGAAACCGAGAATGTGAGAATGTGTTATTGGAAACCATGTGAAATCAGTAAACTCATGTTGTCATTATCATGCTTATGTGTGCACAAATGCCTAGAATCCATGTTAGGGATAATTAGTGAAAATGAGTGCAAGATAGCTTGATTACTTGATTCACATGATGTGTTTTATGTATTATTGTAGCTCTCATGTGTAGATTTATAGTCATTGAATCATATGAAATCAGCAATCTAAAGCATGTGAAAAGGTTCGTGTATGTGTTTAAAACTAGGTGAAATCCATGCTAGTTGTGTCCCTTTCATGTGTGTAAATTGTTATGTCGATAGCTTTCATGTTTTAGCTCTTTAAAAGACTAAAGTTCTTGAGCAAATGGAATAGAGATCATGTAATAGGTGAATTTCATTTTACAAATCTGAAGCATGAGTTATGTATAAAATTGTAGAACTTTCATGATAGGTAGAAAACTTGAATTGACTAGCATGCTATGTGTTGTTAATTGTAAAAGTGCATGTAGAAACCACTAAGACTTGTATGTGTATATCATGAGTAGTGTCGCTTGCTGAGTCTTTGGACTCACTCTTGCTTCGGCGTACAGGTTGACAGGTATCGTGCACTAGAAGGTAGCGTGGCGAGGATCATCATTAGAAGACTATTTTGTGGAGCTGTTACCAGTTGTACTTTTCTTTTGCACAACAAGGATTATTGTATGGACAATATTTTGGACATTGTAACTCTCTTTTTTTGTATTAATGTGGACATTGTCCTTCTATCTCGCTATTTAGATTATGGAATGTGTGTTGGTGACGGATTAAGAGTTGAGTTGTTATTTTATTCCGCTGTACTCTATTGCTATCCAGGTACATATCAACCTATCGACCAGTGTTGGGTAAATGTCCCACTGTGACGACGCCCTTTATACCGATGGGGATTGGTATAATCGTACCGGTATGAAGAGGGTCGTTACAGAGATTGGTATCAGAGCATAAGGTTGAGACTGTACATGGATAGGCCATCACCGTCACAACATTGCAAAGTCTTCATAGAGAATTGTCCATACATATAGAATCTCCTACTAATGGATAGAAGATAATAGAGAGAATAGTTGGAATATAGTAACCTAGGTTTTAATTTAGTTATTCATTTTGCAGACTATGGCCGGACGTGGTAGACGTGGTGCTCAGTCTCGGAGGTACGAGCAGAACCGTAAGCTGAAGAATTTTGTGAAAGGACTTAAGCCATCAGTAAGGACTAGGCTTCTGGAACTCGATTCGCGTACCTTAGGAGAACTTCTAGGTGTGACCACCCATCAAGAGAAAGGAGCGGGATCTCTCCCAGAGGGGGAGGCAACTCCAAAGGAAAAACCCTTGGAAAATCAACAGTCAACTGTGGCCTCAAGCATCGAGAAGCCCGAGTGCCCAGTGCGGGAAGCGTCATGGTGGGAAAGCATGTTGGAGGAAGGAAGGAAGGTGTCTTAAATGTGGAAGCAAAGATCATCGGCTTAAAGAGTGTCCGAATTGAAGACGAAGTTCACTCCGCGAGGCGCTTCACCGACCGCGATATAGGAGCGAGAGTAGCTGATGATGACCTAGGCGACGTCACCACAGGTACTCGATGCGATCTTCGAGGACGAAGATCTTTTTCTAGAGGGGGAGGGTGTAAGACCCCGGATTTTTACTCTCTTTATATATCTGTATGTATATGAATGGGTGTTGGGTGTTCGGTTGTTGTGTGCTTAGCATGCGTATTTCATTGTGCCTACTATAAGTTTTATCCTTTTTTGAACATGAGCATGTGCAAATATCTATATAATATACATAGGTGTATATGATGATTAATGTGGAAGTGAACAATTAGCTAATTAGAAGTGTATTATGAATACAAGAATCTTTGACTTAGGATACTTGAATAGTACTATGCGTGTGCTATCTAAATATTGAAGAATATCCTATACTACCTATTTCATGGAATTTTGTATGGGAGTGTAGGAAGTACATATGTGTGTACGTATGTATGTTATCTTGTGCGTGTGAAATTGTATACCCAAATCTACATGCATAACACCTTGGTGTATTTGTGCATGCATGTGTATGATTAGTTGTAAGTGTTGCTCATTTGCATGGTTTAGCTAATATGAATATTGTACTTCGTATATTGCATATGCATAAAGAGTTCAAGCATGGTAGGTGTATTAGTAGTTTATATTGAGATTCTATACTCCTCATGAATAACATGCATGTATTTTTATGATATTTAGGTGAGAGTAGTCAATTGGCTAAATTATGCATATAGTACATATTAAGGAATCCTATGCATATAGTGCTTAAGCAATGTTAGGTAAAGTTGTGTAAGTTAATCTAATTACCGGTGCGCATGTTGTATCCATCTATTCCAAGCATAATGTACATAAGTATGTTACACCAGTGTGCGTTATATATATATGACAAATCAAGTGTGTGTATGTGAGGACTATTTTATCGAATGGATTATTCCTAGCTAGCATAAATCATATCACCTCCTAATGATTTGCGAAGCCCTCATAATTCTCGTCATTTAATTTGCCGTGTGTTGAGTCATACATGTGTAAAATATCACGTACGTACAGGTAGGTGTCTACGTACATTTTATCTTAGTATGCTTATGTATGCTTGTGTATGTATATAGATATTTATGTACATATTAATTAGTATAATTAATGTGCATGTGTTTATATTAAATATAAATAAGGTATGTATTGCCTGGTGATAGTATGAGTATAATACCATATATATTGCTTGTATATAAGCTTGGTATGCATAGTTTCTGCATAAATTAAGGTTCTGGCCAAAGGCCACCTTGGCGTCAACCTCTGGCCGCCGAGGTGGAGTCAACGTCCAGACCTGGACGCCAATCCTGACCAGGCGTCCAGCGATGTGGACGTCAACCTCTCTGACCTGCATGCGCAGCAGAGCTGCTGTCTTCTGAAACAAGGCATGGCCACCCATTGGGGGATGTTCCCCAACGGATCTAAGGCTGTCTAATCGGCATGGTGAGTGGGTGAGGGGCTCTCCTACATCCTGAACCCGAATTGGTTTCCCACTTCTCTCACTCACCTTGTGAGAGGAGGAAAGAGAGAGAAAACCCTAGAGGCAAACTGTGAGAAAACCCATCTTAGAACCCTCAAATCCGACCCCTTGGAGCTTGTCTGGAGATCTACTGCAACAAGGAGGAAGCTGAAGCAAAGGAGAAGGCTTTCCCCATCGTCCCCTGCTGTGAAATCACCCAAAACGGAGGAAGGCGATCTTGAAGCACTTCTGCAACTTCTTGGAACTGCCCAAGGAGGTCTTCTTCGAGCCACAAATCCTTGGAGGAATTTTAGAGAGGCAAGTGACCTATCTATGGTATCCCCGTATGAGTCTAGGAGGTTTTTATGATTTTTATGGAATTCCCTCGAGTCCTAGACCCTCCATTTCACCCAAATTCAGAGCTCGGGTCTGTGTTTCTGCACAGACCTGAGTAAACGGCAAGGTCCCTGGACGCTGTAATGAGATTGGCGTCCATCGACCATGCCGCTGACTATGAGTCAGCGGCCAGAGACCGCCGTCTAGTTCTTCTGGACAGAACAGTGAGCTGTTCTGCCCCTCTTGTACGTTAATTTCGTTATGATTTCTGTGATGAGGATATATGGTATTCCTATAAGCTATGTATATTGTGCATTGTGGTGTGTGAAGAAATGTAGTGTGATGGTGAATGTGGGTTATTAGCATCTTTTAAATTGTGAGCATGACTTGTAGACAATCTTGTAAAATTCATGATTTATGATTAGGGTTTTGTGTTGATGCCTTGGTTTCGGTTTGATCATGAAGAATAGTGGGTCAGCATATGTGTTTGAAAAATTTAGTAGTTTATCCATGTTTGAAATTGTAAATAAGTTCGGTTCGGTAAAATAAAAACATGCAAAAATGGTTTGTGGTAATTGATGTATAGATGTATGAATTAGGGTGATTTTGTATTCTAAAATCATGCATATATTAGTAGTCTCTGTGCAAAACAGTAAGTGGATAAATTGCAAAACGTGTTAGACCCATGTTAGCTTAAGTTGTGAATAATATGCTAATTAGGTGTTTGATTTTCTGTAAATCCTATTTAGCTCAGAAAAATCTGAAAAATTGAGGGTATCATCTTGAACCCGAAAACAGCATGTGGTTAAAATTTCAGGTCATTTGGACCAGTAAATAAAAAGTTATGTATTTTCATGTGAAATGTGAAATTCATGCATATGATCGCAATGTGATTAGTTATGGTCTAAAACCAACATGATTAGTGTGTTTACTATGTGTTAAATTCTTGAAATCCTGTAGTACCATGTTAGGGAAGAACAGGAATGTTTATGTGAGTGAGAAAGTGAATGAAATGAGAAGAGTTATGTGTAACCATGTGTAAAGTTAAACGGTAATGTGTAAAAGTGTAAAAGTTGTGCCTATGTGACACTGCTACCCTAGAGGCATCGGGAGCCGTATATAGAAAAGTCCCTATAGAAGGCTCCATGTGATATAAGTTTGTCCCAAAGGCATTGGGAAAAACCCCGGAGGTGGACAAGTACCACTGGATAGGGTGGAGAGGGCTTCTCCCGGTCTGCGCAGTTACCAAGATTCACCGCTGTATTGCCTAGGTGGTGAGTATGTGTATGAGTTGTGTAAGTGTTGTGTCATGTGTTGTGTATGAGTTGTGTTGAGAGCTGTGCTAAGGAATGAGCACGAGCTATGAGATATTATTAGTGTCCTCTACTGGTGGTTAGGACTATGTGTCATGGCAAATTGTTTAAGTAATGAAAAATGGTAAAACGTGAAATATGTGAATATGCACGTGGTAAGTGCCCAAGACGCACGTGGTAAGTGCAATCGATATGATATGTGATAAGTGAAAGTGAAAGAGAAAATGATGTGGAAATGAGTAAATTGTATAAGTGTGAACATGTGTACGTGTCAAATGTGTAAAAGTGAACAACGTGAATGAGTAAGTATGAAATCATGTGAAACCGAGAATGTGAGAATGTGTTATTGGAAACCATGTGAAATCAGTAAACTCATGTTGTCATTATCATGCTTATGTGTGCACAAATGCCTAGAATCCATGTTAGGGATAATTAGTGAAAATGAGTGCAAGATAGCTTGATTACTTGATTCACATGATGTGTTTTATGTATTATTGTAGCTCTCATGTGTAGATTTATAGTCATTGAATCATATGAAATCAGCAATCTAAAGCATGTGAAAAGGTTCGTGTATGTGTTTAAAACTAGGTGAAATCCATGCTAGTTGTGTCCCCTTTCATGTGTGTAAATTGTTCATGTCGATAGCTTTCATGTTTTAGCTCTTTAAAAGACTAAAGTTCTTGAGCAAATGGAATAGAGATCATGTAATAGGTGAATTTCATTTTACAAATCTGAAAGCATGAGTTATGTATAAAATTGTAGAACTTTCATGATAGGTAGAAAACTTGAATTGACTAGCATGCTATGTGTTGTAATTGTAAAAGTGCATGTAGAAACCACTAAGACTTGTATGTGTATATCATGAGTAGTGTCGCTTGCTGAGTCTTTGGACTCACACTTGCTTCGGCGTACAGGTTGACAGGTATCGTGCACTAGAAGGTAGCGTGGCGAGGATCATCATTAGAAGACTATTTTGTGGAGCTGTTACCAGTTGTACTTTTCTTTTGCACAACAAGGATTATTGTATGGACAATATTTTGGACATTGTAACTCTCTCTTTATTTTGTATAATGTGGACATTGTCTTCTATCTCGCTATTTAGATTATGGAATGTGTGTTGGTGACGGATTAAGAGTTGAGTTGTTTATTTTATTCCGCTGTACTCTATTGCTATCCAGGTACATATCAACCTATCGACAGTGTTGGGTAAATGTCCCACTGTGACGACGCCCTTTATACCGATGGGGATTGGTATAATCGTACCGGTATGAAGAGGGTCGTTACAATATAACAGTTAGATGTCTAGCTAAACTCAGAACAATCGAAATGGGCAAAGCAGACACCACATTGCCCTGCAGGTATTTTTGTGTGGATCACTACCCCCAAAACTAGATGGAGACTCGGCACTCTCTGTGCCCTCAGCGGATGCATTCAAGTCCGGTAGAGTGTAAGACCCGTTATAGTGCTAGACAGAGAGAACAGTTACAAGAAGTAGGAGACACGAAAGGATCTCAAGAGGGTGCTTTCAAGAGTTCAAGATGGTTGTCAGCATGTTCGAGAACATTAGTAGATCAGTCAAGGGACAATTGACTAGTAGTCCGAGAACTATCATATCAAGAGTGAGTTCAAAAGCATGTAACCGAACAAGATTTCATGATGGTTAATGACTATCAAGTCAATAACAATGGTCGAAGTGTCATGTCAATAATGATTTCAAGAAAAACAAGTCATGTGAACATGATTTAATGATAACAATGATCAAAGAGAATTTTGGCAGCATAACGGTGCAATTTACACTTAGTTCAATTTACATTAATGGCTTGGTTTTGTGTATAGAATCACACTCACGAGAAGTAGACGAGGGAAAGGAAGTGAATTCCATCTTCTGGGGACTTCAATGGTACAACCAACTCGGTCTCCATGAGGGAATCTATGGAGTACGAAGATTTACAGAGGTCTTAGAGGAAAGGACCTAGTCTTCCCATATGGAATGACGAGCAGAGAGTTCCAATCCCAAGAAAGGGCTGCCTTCATGTGCAAGCGTGTAGTGTAGACGTGTCTCAATATCACTATCCACCAGTTAACACAATGAAAGCAAGTAACATGATGACCCAGTATAGAACATGCAATTAAACAACATGCCCTTCAGTATTTTAACATGACATACTTCCAGGTTAATATCAAGCTAGATCATGAAAGTAGAATATAGAAATCACATGATAGATGGAATCAAGCAATTCATTAGGAACAATTAGAATATAATTCATGTTATTATAGCTTTTACATGGATTGATAACTTTTAGGCCACTTGACAGACTGAACAATACATTTAGTAATCATAACATGCAAGAATAGACCTAAACTGATTGAAAAAGTCTTGGGTAGGCTTTAGAAAAAATGACGGGTTAGTCGTCATGGATCTCTATGGTTTATACAGAAAACTATGGTTTTCTAGGACGTAAAGTGGTTCCGACTGAAAATCGCGACCGGTTGAGTTGTTGTAGCGGTTCACAAATGAACGAAAACCAAAATACCATGCAAAACGAAGCATATGGGGGTAGGGTAAACCTATAAGTCATGATTGGTCACTGAAAATCATCAAAAACATGTCAAATCACGACGGACATAGTCATCATGATTTAAGTCACGAATCACGACCACTGGACTGGTCGCGATTTAAACAGGCAGACAGATTGCGGACTGGGTTGCGTGATCTCGTATTTGTCTTGAAACGCAAGGTTCTAGGGGGTTGTTGAGAAATGCTCAACTGAAACTTGTTGAAAACTTGGAGAGGATGAACCATGTCACTTTGGTTTCACCTAATTTGACCTAGGGATGGGCGAATCATGAGGTTAACAAGAAAATCCCTAAAACTACGCGATGATGGGAAAACCACTTATTCTCCTACATAGCCAATGAAAATTGGGAAACATAACGAAAAATGAAATTAGACTTGAGAGCTTTCATATGGTATATGCATGTAAGTTTGAGCTCGAGATCACCTCCCTTTGATGGCTTCTAAGGGAAGTCTTCTACACAGGTGTACAGAGCACGAGTGGAAGAAGCTTGGGTTGGGGATGAATTCCTCCTCCTTTGGTGCTCTTTCTAGCCTCCTCATGACCCCAAAATATGGGAACTCATCCCCAAGGAGCTTAGGGAGAGTATTATAGATTTAGGGTTGTTTGGAGTCCTAGTGTAACTAGGAAAGAGGGAGCTCCGAATTTGAGTTGATTATTCCTAATATGAGGATTCCATCCCCATTGGAGTTTGAAGGCTATTAGGAAACCTTCTAGTATGGTTAAGCACGAATTTGGGTTAGTATGGAAGTCTAATTGTCTTTGATTATGCCCTAATTACCCTTTCTAATTTATGCCTAATTGGAGCTATGAATTTTGAGGTATTTTCTTACTTGAATTTATTCATGGGCCAAAGTTGTCCATTAGTCCAAATCTCATGATGGTCTATCAACACACATTGTTTTGAGACTACCCAAATTTTATTTAATATTTGAATAATTATGTATGTGTTAATGGGTTCTTCGACTTATTCCTTAATTACGATAATAAGTCACGAAACACCTTAATGTGGCCAATCGAATTTTTCTTTGTATGGATTTCTTCGTGGGTCATTAGGAATATTATTTAGAGTTGAACTATGACTTTTATGAATTTTCTGATGTGCGTTTGTACGTATGATAATGGCACAAACATTTTTACTATTTCAAAAATATTGAATTTATTGTTTTCAATTTATTTCTAAATTTTAACGATGGCTATTTTTCACGACATGATGCATGTGCACATGGAGGTGTATGTTGATGATGTCTTGGTTAAATCTAGAACTTGACATGGCCATGCTGAAGCCCTCCAAACAGTTCTCCATGGTTTAGAGGACACAAGCTTAAGATGAACCCCAAGAAGTGTATTTTCGGAGTATCCTCGAGGAAGTTTCTTGGGCTCATTGTTAGCAAGAGGGTAACAGAGATTGATCACAACAAGGCCAAAGCAATAATCGACATGACTCCCCCTAGGAACATCAAAGAAGTTAGAGGGCTATTGGAAGACTTCAGTTCATTAGGAGATTCATTTCTCAACATTAGATTCGGTGTAAACCCTTCTATGAGATGCGTAGAGGGGAGAATAAATTTGATTGGAATGATAAGTGTCAAAAGGCCTTTGAAGAATTGAAGAGTTATCTTCTCAATCCCCTAGTTCTCGCTCCTCCGGTCCCCGGTCGGCCTTTATTTCTCTATGTATCAACCACTGAAGATCCACTAGATTAGTTTTGGCCCATTATGACAATGAGAAGAAGAGGAGCGGTGTATTACCTATCCAAGTTGTTCAATGAAGCTGAAAAGAAGTACGCCGCTATGGAAAGGACATGTGCGGCTATCGTCTGGGTCGCTTAGAAGTTGAAGCATTATTTCCTAGCTCACGAAGTGAAACTTCTGGCGGGAATGGACCCAATTCGGTACTTGTTGGAAAAGCCTATTCTGAATGAGCATTTGGTGAGGTGGCAAAGTTTTCTTATCAGTTTGACATCACCTACGTGAACCAAAAGTCAATCAAGGGGCAGGCTATTGCTGAACATTTGGCCCACCATCCCTTACCTTCATGTTCTCCGTCGATGAAAGCTTTCTAGATGAAGAGTTTGGAGTCATTATTAATGGTGAACCTTCATGGATACTTTACTTTGACAGAGCGCTTAACTCTAAAGGGAGTGGTATAGGGATAGTCCTCCTCTCACTAGAAGGGGTAGTGATTCCACACGCTTACCAATTGACCTTCCCCGCATGAACAATGTGGCCAAGTATGAGGAACTCCTAGTTGGGCTGAAAATGGCATTGTTGCTTGGAGTTAAGGAGTTAAGGATAATTGGAGATTCGCAGTTGATACTTCGATAGTCCCTTAGCAAGTACCAGACTCGGGATCCCAAGTTGAAACCATACCAAGATTTGGTAGGAAGGGTAATCTGGCAGTTTAGGAAGCTCACTCTAGTTCACACTCCTAGGGCTCAGAACATTCTGGTAGATTCACTTGCTTCCCTAGCTTCTTCTCTCCCTATCCCGCTAGGAAGATCCTCTGAAACCATCACTGTACAAAGATTGAGAATCCCTTCTCATGCTGATCCATGGTTCTCTCAACTCCAGTCTCCTTCACCTCAGGTCCATGCACTTTCAAAGGAGCCAGAAATCGATCTTGATGATGGCCATCCTTGGTACTTTGACATTGAAAACTATCTCAAAGATGGATCCTTCCCTGAATATGCCACTTCTTCTGATAGACGGGCCATTCTCCATGTCTCTGCCTGTTACAAGATCATAGGTGGCATCCTCCACAAGAAATCTCTTTGTGGAGTTTATCTTCGTTGTATTGATGAGATCGAATCCAATATTGTTGTTGAAGCTGCTCACTCTAGTGAATGTGGTAGCCATGTTAATGGTAGAGCAATTGCCCAAAAATTTCTAAGACACTAATACTGGCCTACCATGAAAGAGTATTGCACTCATTTTGTTCACCATTGTGCTAAATGTCAACTCCACGGTAACAAGATCCATGGTTATCCCTCCTCTCTTCACCCTCTCATTGCTCCATGGCCTGTCGCCATGTGGGCATTCGATGTGGTAGGTCCATTGGAGGACAGAACCGAGAAATTTGTAAGAAGTCCTTCATTCTGACCGCCACTGAGTACTTCACGAAGTGGGCTGAAGTAGAGGCATTCATAGAGGTCAAAGCTTCAACAGTTGTCAAGTTCATCAAGCGCAACATTCTTGCAAGATTTGGCGTGCCTCGGGACATCATCACCGACAATGGACCACAATTCACTTCACAGGAGCTTCCCGACATGTGTGGTAAATATAGTATAAACTTGCATCCTTCATCACCATATTATTCACAAGGTAACGAACAAGTAGAAGCTACTAATAAAACTCTCATCAAGATCATAAGAAAACTTGCAAATCTCTCAATAATGCTGATTGGCTAGACTGTTTGGTTGAAGCTCTATGGGCTTACCGCACCTCTATCCGAACTCCCATGGGGCAAATCCCCTATGCTTTGGCATACGGATCAAATGTTGTACTGCCATATGAGATCTTCGTCCCTTTACGAATAGTTCAATTGGATTCCGAATTTGCCCTGGTCAACGTCGGGAGGCTTTGTTAGCACAACTTGAACTCTTAGATGAAAGGTGAATGATAGTGGTTGACGATGCACAGGTTTACCGTCAAAGGATTGCACATTTTTACGCTAAAAAGGTCCTTGAGAGAAAATTTAAAGTAGGAGAAATGGTCCTTAAATGCAAGGTGATTAAGGCACCAGGTCGTAGGAGTAATTGCAAGAGAATTGGGAGGGTCCTTCGTTGTCAAAGAAGTGTACGTAGGGAATGCCTACATGTTAGTGGACGCTGAGGTAGTGGAGTTGTCACATCCATGGAACGCAGTTTACCTCAAGAAGTTTTATCCTTAGTCAGTCAGTCAGTCAATTTGTTCATCACTTGTCAATGTCATGGGTTTGGAACTCTACTCTTCACTTGGCCAATAGCAGGTAGGGTCTTTTCAAACAGCACACAATATTGGAGCATTGGTCATTAGCCTGAAAATCATAAATACACTTGGATGTGTCTCAAGCCAATACAACCTATTTTCTCTTCTTACTTGATCAAGTTTGGAGAAAGGGACAAGCTACAAGTAGGGATCCACCCACTCTTACCCGAAAGACAAAGTGACAACAAACAGGAGCAACAAATAAAGAAAAAAAAAAGAAAAAGGAAATGCAAAGGCAAAGCCAAATCTGAATGATAAGGAAAAGCCAAAAGGTCAAAAAAGGGTAGCAAAAAGTACATACCTAGAAAAAGGCTGACCAAATAAAGGAGGTAGCAAATAGTACGTGCCTCCACCAATGAATCATGATGAAAAGTATCCCTAAAAACAATTGAAAACTAAGTCTTTCGGGATGGGATGTTGGCTTGAAAACCAAAAGTAGTTTGAACCAAATCCTCAAATGACTTCCTATTTTTCTTCTTCCAATCTCTCCCCCTAGGGGCAATTTGGCTTTCTAAGACCTTCCACAATGGGAAATATCAAGAGGGCTATGAGCAGTCTCCAGTGTAAATAATGTCATGCACGATCCCTTATTTATAGGTTGTGTGGTTAAGTAGATCATGAGGACCCTGTAAGTTGACCTGTGATGAACGTGTGTCTTAGAGTAAAAAAAAATAAAGGTGTGTAAATATGTACGTATTTTATCTTTCCAAAACAAAATTTAGTTGTACAATGTACATATTTCTTATCCTTCAAAGAAAAATCAAAACACACAAAAATTTATAAAATTCAAAAATCCAAAAAATTAGTTGTAGTATGTACATATCTTATTTTCCTACCAAAAAAAAAAGTGCATGTACATATTTCCCTTCAGTTTATTTTGTTCTTATCTTTAATTAGATTTAGCCCCTTGACCAGATCTCAAGAAAGGTACATCTTTTAGGCAATGGGCTAAATGATGATCAGTCCATCTCCATATAATTTGTTATTTATTATATATATTTTTGGTGATTAACAAAACTCTGGAAATTATGGACTAACATTGTTTCTAAGCTTTGTCAACAGGTCTCAAATAAACAAACTCAGTAAATTATCTACACTCATGTTCTTTGAAGTCTATTGCATATGATTTGTCTAAGTATACATCGACTTCTATTAAAAGCTCACATCAATTACTATTCTGTTTCTACATCGATTTCACTTAAACAACGACTACCTTATTAAAACATCGATTTCAAAAAGAACATCGACTTCACTTAAGTATCGACTTCATATTAGAACATCGACTTCGATTCAAACATCGATTTCATTTCTACATCGATTTCACTTAAGTATCGACTTCATATTAGAACATCGATTTCAGTTCAAACATCGATTTCGTTTCTACATCAATTTCACTTAAATATCATTTTCATGTAGAACATCGACTTTACTTAAAACATCGATTTCGGTTCTACATCGACTTCATATTAGAACATCAATTTCGGTTTAAACATCGATTTTGTTTCTACATTGATTTTACTTAAACATCAATTTCGTGTAGAACATCGACTTTACTTAAAACATTGATTTCGGTTCTACATCGACTTCATATTAGAAAATCGATTTTCGGTTTAAACATCGATTTTGTTTCTACATTGATTTCACTTAAACATCGATTTTGTGTAGAACATCGACTTCACTTAAAACATCGATTTCAATTCAACATCGATTTCATCTGAAACATTAACTTCATTCACACAATGATTTCATTTGAACATCGATTTCAGTACAACGACGACTTTACTTAGAACATCGATTCACTTGAACATCGACTTCAGTTAAACAACGATTTCATACAGAACATCGATTTCACTACATCTATACATGGATTATGTTCACATCGACTTCATGTCAACATGGATTACATCTCAACATGGATTATGATTATATCTTAACATCAATTTCCTTCAAAAATGATTACACTCACAATGACTTCTCTTGAACATCGGTTGTGTTTGAATATCGACTGTCTCTAAACATCAACTTCCCTTTTACAATGATTATGTTGTAGACAGTTGATGGGATATTATTATTATAATATTTTTAGATAATCTTGAATATATTCTGTCCTTCATGATATTCAAATATATTTTTCAAATCACTATGGATTTTAAATATTCTGTGAACCTTGTTGTATCTATATACTCAAACATTTACTATGTGTGTACAATATCTCTGCACGACATATGTTCAGGTTACCATATTCATGTCACGTAAAGTAGAACTTTAAGCGATGACAGAATGGAACCTCCTCTTTAGTATATCTTCCTAAAGCATGACTACTAACGTTGACTGACAGTTTAGACACATTCAAGTTGTCTATACTTCAACATTATTGTGTGCAGGTTTCCGATGGTCTTACACGTTGCAATGATTGGACCTGTCACCCTGACAGAAGTAAGAAGAGATTCAGATAATCTTTCTCTCTTTTTGTGTCCATCCCAACATTTAATGGCTGCAGGTTTTCTTGACTCCAACATCGGACCAGACACATCTAACGTGCTTGAAGATGAGAGACAATAGATACTTCAACAGCTAAATCTTGCAAGAGAAGATAATTAGAAGACTAGTGACTCCATGAAGAAACACTCTTGTCACCTTGAAGAGAAAGAAAAAAGAGCTCGTTCGATCATTCAAAAATAGTCTTCAGCTCTAGCTCTCCATAGCACATGTTCTAGTCTTTGAGAGCTTTTTATAGATCTGAGAGACCTTCATTTTTTGTGAATCTTTTTGTCTCTCAGATTCAGCCTCAGATGAAGCAATCTCTATAAGCTTGGTATAGGGGCCATCATCTCTTTTATTCTTATTGTGAGTGCTCCTCTTCGTATGTGAAGAGAAGACCTACTGTGGAGTGGGTGGCTATTCCCTTTGTTAAGAAGGAAGACCTGTTGTATCAAGTGGTTTAGTGCCTCTTCATGTAGAGAAGAGAAGACCAACTGCGGCTGGATGTGTAAGTGTCCTTAAGGGGGATTGTATCCTTGGTTAGTGAAATTCCAAGTTGTTGTTTGGGGGTTGGACGTAGGACTCCTTGTGATAGGAGATCTGAACCAGGATGAAATCCCTGCTATCTGTGTGATTGATCTTATTGTGTCTTCATTTTATAGTACTCTAACCATTGAACTTAGTGCCTTCTGTTAAAGTGTTTTTATTCACAGGAATTTCTAAAAGAATTTTTTAACAATCCATTCACCCCCCCCCCCTCTGGGCTTGCAACCTGGTCAACACTAAAGATAGATCTACATTAACTTTTTCCCTTTTAAGTGTTGTGGATGCATGAATAACCATTCAAACACACACATTGGATGGACAAAAGCACAAAAGATCTACTATGAAGGGTAAGTTTTATACATAGCATAACAAGGGCATACCCTTGGTGGTACAACTAGAGGCTCACTCTTCTCTCCTCTCCTCGCTAGGCCTCTGCCCCTGTGAGCTACTCACCTCCTCCTCCTCCCTCTCTCGACGTCGGACTGGGAGAGGCGGTCTTACCGTTGTCGATGCCTCTGGCCGTGGTCCTCCTCGCCCCACTGACGGGTCTCCTAAGGACAGGAGTGTAATCACGGGGTTGAGCGCCCCTCGAACACACAACATGAAATATCACCGCATGGTATGAGGAATGTGATCGCCAGCTAACATGTTGCCCGAAGAGATGAATGAAGTCTAAATGCTTATGTGCTAGGAAAAGGAAGTGAGAAGGGGCCACTTACTAGTGTCACGACAGAGTGACCTATCGTGAACCGAAGCTTATCGTGATGCCCTGACTAGTCACGTTCTTGATGTCACGATGGGGTGCCCTGACGCCTTCACAGCAGTGCGAGAGATGGATGGGGGGGCCTTCTTCCCCTCCTCGGCTGGCTAGAGGATGAGAGCCCCTCACCTATTCTTGTTGTAAACCTGCCAAAACAATGAAACAAAAGAAAGAACCCTGTTAGACCATATTTAAGTGAAGTATCTACTCAAAACAAAAATAAAGAATGGAAGCATGGTGGGAACGAACCTTGGGGTGTTTTGAAACCCCTTGGGTGGTGGAAAATGTAGGAATGGAGATATGCTACTATTTAAAAAGTAAAGAACAACATGGTTGAAATAAAAATGAGGAGGAGGGAAGGAAGAAAGGCCCTAAGGGTGACTTTCTCAACTTTACATGACTCGCTCTATCATTACTTACTCTGTTCTTTAACGCACTAATCATTTAAAGCATGCCCGCACCATGAGATATAATCCTACTGAGCGTTATCGCTCACCCTTTGTTATGTGTTATTGTGTCTCAGGTAAGTCGGATGAAGACATTACACACGCCAATGGGATAGGACCAGAGTGATGAGCGACCTAGTATCAATGATGAATTACTCTAGTACAATGAAGTCTAGTAGTTATTGCATTAGATTTCTTTTTCAATGTAATAATGTCATTGAACCCTATGCGTTGGCTCTAAATTAGTGGTTGTAATAGTCTTAGTGAAATTTATAATGAAATGAAGAGTTTATTCCAATTATTGTTCATTAGATGCTCTGATTCACTCGACCGCTTGTACATTATACACTACTATGTACTTTACTCACGTCTCCCTGATTTATTCCGCTGCTAAGTTGGCAGGGCGTGACAACACCTATCTAAATGACACTTGACCGTGGGTTGCCATGTCATGTGTGTTGACCGAACAGAGGGGTTATTTGAAAACTATAAAAGGATAAAAGACCCAAGACTATTGGAACTCCTTGTAAGGTAGTGCCACTATAGAAAAATTCCTTTATTAAGGTAGAATCTTTTAACTTTTAAGGTACAACCATTCCATGAGTGAGAGAGCTCCTCACCATCGGCATTCACTAGCCTATAAGCGTTCCCATGGTACACTTCTTTGACGACATATGAACCTTCTCAATTAGCTTGTAATTTGGACCTAGGACCACCAGGTTTTATGAAAATCCGCTTCAAAACCATGTCTCCTTCTTGAAATTTTTATTCAATCACTTTCTTTTGAAAAGATCTTGAGATTCTATTTTGATATGAAAGCACGTGATAAGTTGCGGCCTAACGTCGTTTGTCTAAGAGATCTAGTTGTGTTAGTAACACCTCTAGACGTTCATCGAGATTAAGTTCTTTGTCCAGCTGTACCCTTAGCGAAGGGATGAGTATCACATATGGAACTACCACCTCCATCCCATATGGAAGTGAAAAGGGAGTTTGTCCTGTGGGCGTGCGGACGAAGGTGCGGTAGGTCCATAGAGCCTCAATCAATTTCTCAGGCCAATCAGCAAATTTGTGAGACTCACAAGTGTTCTTTAAAATTTTCAAAAGTGTTTTATTTGCTGCTTCAACTTGACCGTTGCCCTGTGGATAGTACGAAGATAAATGATGCAAGGAAATGTTGAATTTCTTACTAAGTCCTGAAGCTCTTGGATATGAATTGGGGTTCATTGTCGGTGACGATGCCGCTTGGCACTCCTAACCGTGAGATGATATTCTTCATGATGAACCGGCCTGCGGTTGAACCTATGATTTCTGCAAATGCTTTAGCTTCGGCCCACTTGGTGAGGTACTCAGTAGCAGTGAGGATGAATGATTTTTGTTTCATTTGAGCATTAGTCCAATTATATCAGAGGCACACATAGAGAAAGGCCAAGGAGAAGATAGTGGGTGTAGGAGGAAGATGGAGCATGGATCTTGTCGGCATGGAGCTGGCATTTGACACACCTACGAATGTAGATGGCACAATCTTCTTCTACAGTTGGCCAATAATAGCCCTGCCTAAGGATGTTCTTAGCTAGCATTTGGCTATTCACATGCCCTCCACACTCACTGGCGTGGGCTCCTTCCACTACCTTCCAAGCTTCTTCGTCAGGCAAGCATCTAAGGAGCATTCCATTTAGGGCGCATCTGTACAACACTTCTCCAACAATGGTATACCTTAACGCAGCCCTACGGATGGCTCTTGTAAGACCCCCTAATTTTGTTCATTTTATATTATGCATGTGGTAGTTACTTGTTATGTATATAGTGAGTGTATTAAATTTGTGTATATTATAATTATTCAATGTGTATATGTACGTATGTATGTTATTTTCTGTGAATATAGGTAATTAGGTAATTTTGTACAGGATGTACATATTTAAATACTGTGCATGTTGTATTTAAGTAAGGTTGAGCATATGATAGGTGAGTACTGCTATATATCTTGTAAGTACGCATAAGGTTAATTGTGCATGTAATATATTTAAATGTGCATACATTATCTAATTATTGATGTACATGTTGTATTTGTTTAAATCCATACATGTTGTATGTAATTATGTTGTGTACACGTATATATATATATATATATAATATATATATATATATATGTTTAACTGTGCATACAATATCTACTTATTTTAGTACCCATTAAACTATTTGTAATCTGATTGTATATCTGTTTTGATGTATGTCTTTGTTCTGGCCAAAATCCTAGCTGGCGGCAACATGCTTGCCACTGACTGCCTGGCCATTAGGAGTTGGCATCTACATCGATCAACGCCAACCCCTCTGTTGGCGGCACCATAGGTGGACGCCAAGTTCCTTGCAGTGTAACGGTTTCAGATTTGGTAACGCCTACGTTTTGTCCGGTTCAAGTTTAGGAAACCCATCTATACTATAGGAGACCTACCCTAAGGCGTACCCCGACCCTTAGCTTATATAAATCACCCTATTTCGGCCGGATTAAGTCTTTTGGCCTTTGTAAAACCGTAGAACCCTTTGTGGAGAAAAGTTGATCTTTGGAGAGTTGGATCCGGCGACTGGAGGAGTTTTTGGAGATCTACACCGACTGGAGGATAGTCCATACATAGAAGAAGCATCCCCAACTCCGAGGATCAATCTACATCAACAGAAGACCGGATCTTAAGAGGTTTTGAGCATCTTCTTGGCTGGGCCGAGGAGGGCTTCTTCGGCAAGATTTGATCTCTATGGATTTGTTTTGAGGCAAGTAACCTATGGATGTCAACCCTACTCATGTCCCCTTACGTCCTAGTATTTTTCCGGAATTTTCCTCGTGTCCTGGAACCTCCAAATTTCCCTTGCATTTGTGTGCTACCTGCATGGTCTGTAGATAGGAAGTTGGCGGCCACATACTGTGCTGCCAAGTTCTTGTGTTGACGGCATGATCCTGTGCTGTTAACACAGTTGGCGGCATACACTGTGTCGCCAAGTTTTTCAGGGTTCTAAAAGTGCACTGCTTGATCTCTAAAATGTGTTATTTGGACTTCTGGATGTATATTGTAGCAACCTGAAATTTTGAGAAAAATATAAATTTAAATAATAAATTAAAAACTCAGAAAAAAGGGGATAATCAATGAAAAAAGTATTTAATAAAACCCATCAAATGAAAAAGAGTAATGGGCTTTGCTTAATGGATCCTCTAAAATTTATTGGGTCAAAATATGAATCTACAAATAGTAAATAGTTGGAAAATACCCTAATTCGTAACTTGAATATTACCTAAATAGAAAAGAGACATTTAATGCATTAAATAAGTAATTTAAGATGGAATTGGATTCCTAAACCTACCCCATATGGTTTAGCACGAATTTGGATCTCTTCCTAGCCTAAATAGAGATTGGAAAGTAAGGAAGGAAGGTTGGAGTTAGGAAATCTCGTAATTAAGAGCAATTAGAGTAGGAATAGGAATAGGAACCCATACATGCTTAAATACACCTCCTAAACCCTCTTGGCCGACCCTAGCTCGTTGCCAAAGGTTGTTGGACGTGGAGAAGAGGCCAAGGAGGGGAGGATCACGTGGGGAGAAGGAGTTTTTGAAGCTTCTTCCTCGTTCTTCAAGTTCTAGCCCTTGAAGAGGAAATCGAGTCAAGGTAGGCATTCTCACAAGCATAACCATGAAACGTTTCTGTAGAATGTCTCATCTATCAGGAACGAAACCCTCAAATTTCATAATTTTCCATCGAGCCAATATTTTCTTCTTGAATTTTGAAGTTCTGCAACTCTCTTGACCCCGAACCCTCTACATAATTCTTGTTCTCCATGATTACTAAATCCCATGCCTTGAAATTTTTATGGGAGATACTGATGATCATTAGGGAACTTCGCCCCTAAAAGCCCTAATTTTTATCACGCATGTTGCTTGAATTAAATCAATCTTGCTCTCTATATCATGTTCTATGTTACTCGTTCTTGTTCATTCTCAAACCATATTCAAACCATGCTCTCTCTCGAATTCCTATTTACTAGAAGTACTCTCGCATGTCTAGTTTCATTTGCCACTGATTTCGTGAATTTTCATCATGTATATAATTAGTTATGATTTTCTAGACGACCCTGTATCAAAATTTGAATGTTCTGGTCCGCAATCCAATGTCTGGTCTGACTCCTGTCAGAGTCAGCGCAGACCACCAGATCGCGACAGGCCGATATGTCGCCTTCTGGGTCTGGTTGCGACGGTCCACTTGTCGCGTTCAGGACGCGACAGGTAAGCCGTCGCGATCTCTGTGCCCGTCCTGTCGCGATCCTTTTCCGCCCCTGTCGCGTTCTCAGTGCCTGATCCGTAGGTCATGTCGCGACCCATGCATGTGCTTGTCGCGATCTGCCCCGTACCTGTCGCGACCCTTACATGGGTACGTCGCCTTCACAGGATTTTGCATAAAAACCAAGAAAAATTATTTATGTCGCCTTTTTACAGTTATACCCCCAGTAAAAACTTGTTTTAAAAATGGAGCTACATTGAATGATTTAAAATACATATTCACGACTTATTTCTATCTATGATTTCTCTTACACATGCACACACATGAACCACCCATATATGACTGAAATCTGGCATAAAATATCTCATATTGTATCTGGGAATTTATTGCAATAAAGTATATTAATGGCCCTATTTTAAAGGACTTGTATTTGTTTCTTGCGTGGTTTACATACCGATATTGACGCTCCACTGTTCTAGAATTCCTCTAGAACGTCGAGCACCTGTTTTATACACACTTTACTTGGCTTGTGGTGAACTCTCCGTCGGATATTCCTTTCGCCGGACTAGTGAACCCTTGCACAAGGCCTCCGTAAGTCTCCTCTGATCATGGATTCCCACATGGTCGACGAGCCAGTTGTACCCTAACACCCATTACACCTTTAGGGATCGATATGATCCAAACGGCTATTAGAAGTTCGCTCTTACCTTAAATCACATCGGACCTCTGGACTTGTGCATAACATGGCTAGTGGGAAGATCGTGAGTTCCATCTGACTGCCACTACGACGTGCGCGTGTTGTGCAACTGTTACTATCGCCTGTTACTCGTCGCATTACGTGCATGTCCACTAGCTCTCATCTATACTCTACTCGCTCGTCTATTCAGTTCTCTCTACTATCTCATCTATTCATCTAGTGCTCTTAACTATTCTTGGTACTCTGTATTGGCCATTGACTGATTGTCTAAAGATAAACAATATAACCAATGCCTGGCAATATATAAGGGCCCGATCTGGTCCTAGGATGTGCGCCCGAAAGTGCTAATGCCCATGGGAGTTAAATCATCAGAGTGTTCGGCATTACACTCAAGTGCTATCTATCTCGACTATCCATATGACAATCAAAACACAAAATGTGCTATACATCTCTCGATGTCTAGAATGACAAACAAGTGCTATACTCGTCGTGCTATTACCATACTTGTGCTAGTTGTACTGTGGCCATCCTGCTATTCGTGCTATATTCGATACTTGTGCTTTTTTTGGAAACTATACTCGATCTCGTGCTATTGTGCTATATTGTTACCTGTTGTGCTATCTCTTTCTATATTTTGACTCTCTTGTACCTTCCCTCTTTAGATACTCTGCCATAAATGTGTTAATTATTTAAAGCCTGCTTGAGCCTGAGATTTAAGTCCTACTGGGCGTTATCGCTCACCCTATGTTATTTGATGTTGTGTTCTCAGGTGAGACCGAGGATGACACATGCACTCACGAGGAAGGTAATGACCAAGAGTGAAGCCAGGAGTACCCTCGAGTCATTATGTTATCTTAGAGTTGTAGTTAGTTATTTCCTTTTATTGCAATGTAATTGGGCCCTATAGAATGGCTCTAATAGTAGGTGTGTAACTAGACATTTGAGAAGATATTAATGAGAAAGATTGGCTTTAGTATTATTCAATGCGCAATGGTTTGATGTCTAGTAATGCTCTATACCTTTTTCTTGCAATGCCTTCGCTCCAATATTCCGCATCGGGGCGTGACATATATGCAAGCTGTAAAAATTGTATGTGGTCAGGAACAGTCATTAGGTCATATCATGAGGATGAATTGAATTTCTGTAATTAGTTCTAATTAGTAAAATTTATAACTGAACAATGAGCATGAATGGACTATGATAATTCTGAATAATAGATCAAGTGCATGATAAGGTTTATAAATTTTCCATGTCCGTATGATGACTGTTTTCATGTTTTGAAACTATTAGATACTACTATTTTCGTATGATATCTGATTAAGTGAAATTCTTGAGAAATATGCCTGAATTTGTCTTAATTATTAAAATAGATTTACTATTCATAAAAATCTAGAAAATTTAGTATGTGATATACTAACTGCATGAAACATGTGATAAAAATTTGATACTGATGTGACAATAATAGGTACTATTTGTGTTATAACAAGTAAAATTAGTTATAATGAGCATGTTTAGTTTAATCATGTAAATTCATTGTTAATAGCATGTTAATATTCTGTGTTGAGTTGTTTACCATTGTTAAACAAAAAGAGTGAATCCTGTAAACTAAATGTAAATATTATGCAAAGTGCATGTAAAAAAAATTTAAAGTGTTTATATAAGTGTGAGTTATATGTGATGAAATGTGATAATGTGCTTAATGTAAAATTGGGCCGAGATTGACAATACTACATAGAGGTCGAGAGCTGTACATAGAAAAGTCCCTATGGAAGGCTCAACGTTGTGAAATATCCTAAAGGCATTAGGATGAAACCCTAGAGGTGGACAAGTACCACTGGATTCGGTGGAGAGGGCTTCTCCCGGTCTGCGCAACTACCAAAAATCGCCACTAGATTGCCCAGGTGTGGTGTGTGTATCAAGTGAAGTGATGTGCTATGAGCTATGTGCTATGTGCTATGTGTTATGGGTGGTGTGTCCTCTAGTTGGTAGTTTGGATATGTGTCACGACAACTTAAGTGATAAAATATGAAAAAGTGTAAAGTGACATGTGAATGTGGCAGTGGTAAGTGCAAGTGATGTGATATGTGATAAGTAAAAGTGCAAGAGTAAACAATGTGAAGAATGTGTGAAATGATGTGTAAGGGAGAGTAAATGTTAATGAGAGCATGATTGCATATGAAAACCAAGGTAATAAGGCATATATTCATATCATTCATATGTTAATATGTTAGATGTAACATCATGCTTGGTCTCATGTATATAGTTAAAACATCCCTGTAGTAATGTATGTGAATATGTGTATGTGAACACGTGAACTATGCAAAGTAAAAGATGAGCATGTGAAATTGTAATGAATAAGATAGCATGTGAACAAATATAAAACCATGTAATTTGTGTTTAATTATGTCATAACAGCAAGTAAAGTGTGATTGATTGTGATAAATACATGAAAGAATGTCTAAGTTCCATGATAGACATGCTATTCAGTTAGTACGTAGTTCCATGCTTAAATTGTATATGGTTGCTAACCGACTTGAATATGTTTTAAACCTTCAATTCATGTTTAATAAAAATGTGATATCATGTGTAATTGTAATTATTTATATTAAAACAACAAATGAAATGTGTAATTGAATATGAAAAGTACATGTGAAATATGAATAGATATCATGCTAGGTTGCTCTTTACTCTGTGCTTAACTCCATGCTCTAGTAGTAGAGTTGTACCATAATATGGATAATGTTTAGATTGAATCATGTTACATGTTAGGTGTAAAAAGCATGTATAGGTGTATGTTATCATCCATGATTTAATATGAGCATGTGTTAGTTAGGAACGTGTTTGGTGATTTATGTGTAGTTAATTAAATAAAGCATGTGCCATGTAAATGTTATGGTTTAAATGATAACATGTGTTTCTTTGTTTTAGTTGTTTAACATGTGTGTGATATGTGTAAGGTTGAGTCTTTAGATTGCTTGCGGGTTTTTAGACTCATACTTACTTCGGCGTATAGGTGAGACAGGAGTTTCGCACTTGAGGAAGGCGTGGTGAAGAGCGCCGACGAAAAAGAGGAGTAGTTTCGTGTGGAGACTTTTAGTAGTGGCTATATTCATAGTATGAATAATGTCATTTGTATGGATAATGTAATAGACAATGTAGTTCTTTTGAATTGTAATAATGCGGGACATTGTCATTTCTTTCTCTTGTTATAGATTGTGGAATGTGTGATGATGATAGAATGAGAATGCATTATTTCTTTTATTTTCGTTGTAATCATTTGTTATTCATGTACATATCAACCTATCGTTTAGTGTTGGGTATTATCCCACGTAATGACGCCCTTTGTACCGATGGAGATTGTATAATCATACCGGTATGAAGAGGGTCGTTATAGCTCTCCTTCTTATGATTCTACTTCTTCTGGGAAGGTCCGTTATTGCAATATCGCTCAATCTCTTGGTACCATGGCCTTTCTTCTTCCATTATCTCTCCTAACTCCATAAGCATCACTTCCTTCGCTCTCTTCTCTCTGCCTTCACAATTGATAAGTTCCTGAGGTTGTCAAACTAAGGATCCTTAGTGGATGGTACTTGTAACCTCTGGGACAATGATGGTCTCAGCACTATGGCTGAGAGGAATGAGGCCAAAGATGCCAAGGCATCGGCCAACATATTCTGAGAGTGAGGAGTGTGAATATAGATGAGTTTGCTGAATTGCTTAGCTAGGAGCATGACCAACTCTGATAAGGCTGGAGTTTAGGGTCACGAGTGCGGTAAGTAGAAAGGACTTGCGAAGAACTAGCTGAGAATCTCCTATGATCTTGAGTTGATGTGCGCCTAGGAGGTAGGCGCGGTGGAGACCAACTAGGAGAGCTTCATACTCGGAGATATTATTGGTGGTAGGGGAATTGAAGTTGATATGCCAAGGGATTGGTGATTCCTTCTGGGTGAGTAGAGCAATACCTATGCCCCATCCTCTAGAATTCAGAGCTCTATCGAAATGAAGCGACCAGAAAGAATCGCGAGACATGAGTGACAAGTTTTCATCGGGGAAAATCCTCTTGGACCGTGTCACTATGAGGAAGAGGAAGGTGAGAAAGGTGCTTGGCAATATCATACCCTTTATAGCTTCTGGACCATTAAAGGTGATGTCGAACTGAGACAGAAGTTCTGCCAACGTGCCAATCTGTCGGCGAGAACTAGCTTCTCTAGAAGGTAACTAATGGGATCCATCGTAGAGATCAAACTCACCTGATGGGCTAGAAAGTAGTGCTTCATTTTCTGCACCACCAACACTAGTGCTGCACAAGTTTTCTCCATAGCGGTGAGCTTGAGCTCAGCAATATTGAATAGCCTAGACAAGTAATAGACCGCCCTTTCATTGCTAGTTCGTCATGTTGTGCAAGGACAGCTCCTAGGGAGTCCTCCATAGTTGACAGATATAGGATCAAGAGTTTCTCTGGGATGGGAGCTTGCAGTACAGGCAGATTCATAGATAACTCTTGAGTTCATCAAAGGCTTCTTGCATTTAGTATTCCATTCATTTTACCCCTCCTTTCAACAATTCAAAGAAGGGACGACATCTTTGAGAGTGTTGAGAATAAATCTCCTTATGAACTGTAGTCGACTGATCAACCCTCGAAGTTCGGATATGTTCTTAGGGGAGGCATCTCCCCTATTGCCTTGGCATTGTTCGGGTCTACTTGAATTCCCCGCTTACTAACTATAAACCCTAAAAATTGCATAAGGAAACCCAAATACACACTCTTTGGATTCCCTTCAATTGATATTCTCTGTGCGCGTTGAAACACTTTGGCAAGCACGGAGGAGTGTCCACTTCTTGTCAGAGACTTCACCACAATGTATCCATGTAAACCTTAACATGAATGTGGATCATATCGTGGAATATTGCCAACATTGCCCTTTGATAAGTGGTGTGTCGGGTTCTTCTGTCCGAACGGCATACCACGTAGCAATAAGTTCCCTACGGCATGGTGAAGGATGTTTTTTCTTGGTCTTCTGGGGATAGATAGATATGATTATATCCGATAAATATCCATGAATGAAAGAGTTTGAACTAGCTGTGTTATCAATAAATACATTCAAGTGAGGTAATGGGAAATCATTTTAGGACATGCTCGATTTAAGTCCCGGAAGTCAATGCAAATCCACACTTTCCATCCTTCTTCATAAACCGAGGACTATGTTGGCCACCTATAGGGGATAGAGTACTACACGGGATGAACCTAGATTTTGGATTTTTGTCAATCTCTCTTTCATCTTCAATGCAATGTGAGGGTGGAATCGTCTCAATTTTTGTTTAACGGCTATTGCCCCTGGCTTCAAGATTAACTTATGTTCCACCAATCCAGGGTCAATGTCGAGCATGTCGTCATATGACCAGGCAAACAAGTCTTTGTACTCCCTCAGCATCCCTATGAGCTCTTCTCTTCCCCAAGCGGGAGACTGGAAGCTATGGTTAGAAGCCGGGTTCTTTGTATGTCCAGTGTTTACCTTCTTAGTAGGCTTATCCACTGCTGATGTACGCTCATCAAACCTCTTCATGCCACTGGCATACATTTCGGCAGCGTCCTCTACCTCACTGTCCTCTTCATTACCGGGTCCTCATCATTCATGATTTCATAAACCCAAATCTGTCATCTAGCCACTTCTCTTCATGCTGAGCTTCCATGTTTAGGACGACTTATTCCTGGACAAACTCTTCGACAACTAGAGGAGTGTCACACCTTTGAGCTAGATCTACCAGATATGTAATGGGAATGGTACTGCCCTTGCTCTTTCTAGACAGGGACGAGGAAGGGGACTACTAGATTTTACCCTTGACTCTAAGCTACGATTTAAAACCTAAGAGGCACTCTGGGGGGAGTCCAGAGGCTTATTGGAAGGGAAAGAAAGGGATGCGGCACAGCCACAAGGGTCTTATGGGTCTAGAGGTGGAGCAGGCCACCCGAGCTCAGGGTGACTGAAGCGGAGTTGTAGTGCTGGGGAACAGAAGGCCCCTCACCCAGTGAAGCCATGGTGATCAGCACGTATCGGAGAGCGGGGATCACCACTCGAGTTGGAGGAGAAGGAAAAGGTGGGGATCGCCACCGAAGAAGCGAGGTTGGAGAGTGACGGGGATTGTCGTTAGGAGGTTTAAAATAGGGTGACTGAAGACAGGGATTTGCCGTTGGAGAGGAGGGAGTAGGGAGACGGGGATCATCGTCAGGTGAGTGCGAGCGAGAGTGGAGATGGGGATCGCCGTCTGAGGGGAAAGGAAGTGGAGACAGGGATCGCCGTCAAAGAGAAGGAGCATGAGCATCACTGTCAGAGGAGAGAAGGAGGAAGGACGAGGATCGCCATCTGATGAAGGAGAAGGGGAAGATGGGGATCACCGTCTGATGAAGGGGAAGGGGAAGAAGGGGATTGCCGTCTGATGAAGGAGGGAGTAAGGAAAGTGAGGAGTTATGATTTTTTTCAATTTTATTTTATTTTAGTAAACAAAACATACTGACCTAAAAAATACAAACTAGCCTACATTTAAAAGTATTGGGAGAAGGAGAAAGTCGTGCCATTGAAAGAAAGGGCGAAGTGGAGAGAGGGAACGGTCACCGCCTCAAGAGCGTTGGACAAGAGTTGGAGGATAAGAGGAGGTGAACAAGGAATGAAGGAGAATTTAGAAAAAAGAATGAAAATATGGAATGTTGGGGGGCCAGGAAAACCTTGGCCAAAGCTCATCTAAAGTGTTGTTGTCTTAATATAACAGATCAGGCTCTCCAGTGTCTTCACCGTCTCCAAGCAAACTATCACTTGGAAGTGATTGCTGACGGGGCTCCATAATTCTGCCAGTGTTGAGGGCCAAGTGAGATCGCCATCCCAAAATAGCCAATGAATGCGATTGTTAAGTCTTCTAGATCAAACATCTGTGCCACTTACTATAGGATCATCTATTTTCCTCTTTTGTCGGGTCTCAATGCTTCAAGGGCTTGGTATGTAAGCATCGGCGTCATATGGCGAGCAAATGCCGTCCATGGACGCCATAGTCAGTGAGGTCTGCCCCTATCACAATAGTGTCATATCCCGACTAGATGGGTCCTCTGATAAATGACAAGATAATGACCATGTGAGTGGTTGTCGGTCTGGCTTCAGCATGGATGAGAAAGTGGTCCATGGATGGACTTCTCTTTGTAACCAAGACCATGTCTTGTGACCGTTTAGAGCTGAAAATGATCTGGGTCCTTCCTTGGAGGTGAGCTCCAAGCCCTTTTCTGGTGATAGTCGATTTGAACATAATATCCAACCTTTTGTGTCTGACGGTATGGCCTTTTGGCAGCTGCCACAGATGGAGACACTATTTGGTGATTGAAGAGAAAGTATATGCCCATGGGTAATTCACATCAAGCATATAGATAATGGGCTTGTTAGAGGGCCAGACTGTTGGCATAATCTATTCAATGGCTTCAACTGTATGTGTGGTGGCTGAACTTTTAACTGATGACCTGTCCTTAGAATGGGAATTTCAATCATTGATGGGCTATGGAGGGGATTGCCCTAGTGCCTCAATCCATGGACGGCTCAGAATAGCTTTGAAAGTAGGATCAATGTCCACACATAGAAGTACACGGTCATCACAAGCGGCCCCAATTCTGCTTGTAGAGGACTACACCATGGCAGGATCGCCTGGAGTTATCATATGCCGCAATAGTGGTAGGAGTTGCTATAAGCCATGCTCAGATATGTTGCATGACTGAAGAGTACTAAGAGGGCACACATTTATTGATGCTCCGGTATCTACTAGGGCAGCATCAATGGCCACTTTGTTTATTGTTAATGTCACACATAGAGGCATTCTCCTGGCCTGGAAAAGCTAACTCACTATCAGAAAAGGTAATCGTCGGCCTTCTGGTAACAATTTACAGGACCGACGGTAATGTTCCGGGGTCATGTCCTCACCGACCATGACACTTTGCAAAACAGTCCTCAAAGCATCCTGATGGGTCTGAGACCTCTTAATTAGTTCAAGGATAGAAATCTTGGTAGGAGTTTGGTCCAGATGCTTTAGGATATCATACTGGGTACCTGGGACCAGGTCTGCCTCTTCGACATCCTATTATTGTTGTTGGTTGTTGGAGTTGTGGGTCGGCTGACCTGGCATAGACACGGATGCATTGGGATACATCCGGTGAAAACATTTGCATGCTCCAGAGGCTGAGGTTGTGTTGTAGAGGAGGTGGGGTGGTGCTGATGATGAATGGGTTGGCTATTATTGGCGCTGGCGTGGGGGAATGAGGAATGTTGATGGGTAAGGGACTAAGGGTGGTATGATAGGAGTGTTGCGTAGCGGTGAGGTGATTGTTGCAATGGTGGGTGTGGTGGGGGTGATGGTGATATGGGAAATAGCCAATAGTTGGCCTACTTTATGCTCATCATCATAGGCCCAAGCAACGGCTAGTGGGTTGAGTGGATAACGGGATTAACTTGAGCAGGTGGTGGGGGTGTGGAGCAGGTTGTGGGTTCTGAGCGTGTTGTAGACGCGAGATTTGGCCCATCTCCGCATGGTTCCATGACACAATAAGGCCTGTTTGATCATTTTTGACTTGCCTCGGATCGCATGTAGATGGCAACATCGACTGCGCTGACTTTGGTTGCCGGCAAGGTCCCTGGACGTTGACCCGAGTTGGCGTCCATCCCTATTGACGTTTGCATAGGGTTGGCGGCAGCATGTTTGACGTCAACCTGGTTTACTTGGTCTTCGCAGCTGCCCGAGATTCCAGCCCACTTGCGCCCTCTCTTCGCCATGCAACGCATGGGGCCATTCCCAACGGGCAAATGGGCCACCTTGGCACCCCTTTGAGCTAGTAAAAATCCTACATGGCCCCTTTCATTAGTTGGAGCTTAAACACAGGATGCCACTTGTCCAAGTGTGTTCTTCACACTTGGGCATCCAAGGCTCATTAGCTCCACCCCCACTGCCTATATAGGTAGTCCTTAGGCTTCTAAGGAGAGGGGGGAGGCTAGACGTCCAAACTCTGTTGCTTTGAGAGAAGAAGAAAAAGTGCCCTAAAGCTTAACCCTTATTCCTCTCTTCCTCTTATCATTTGGGGCATCTAGGAGGCTTCATCACATGCTGGAGGAGCCCACAAAGGAGCCAGCCAAGCTGCAAAATGAGGATCATCTCCCTCCTTTCTTTCTCTTTCCCTTTTCTCTCTCTTAGTTCTTGCATGTCACTCACACACCCTAGGCACGTAGGGCACCTTCCTCCACACCCAAAAGGGGTTTTTTTCCAACCAAAAATAGAGGGAAGAAGGGTGGTCATAACACTTGGCCACCCCTCTTCTCAAGTTTGCAACTGGCACGGGCTCTCCTTTTGGTCTTTTCTTTTCATTTTGATGTTTACTACACTGCATCTAGGTCTAATAGAGTTTTCTCTCGTTGCAGGAACACCAAGAAAGACCGTGGAGCTTCTTCTCTTTGGCCGGCCGAAGAGAGGAAAGTTGGAGTCCCACCATCGTCTGCTACGCAAGGCAACGTCATCGACGCGATCATTCTACCTCCTTGGGCACAGGTAAGGCCCTGGTGATCACCTCCTTGCATTTATTTCGTGTGTTTTTCTTCTCTTTCTCTTGGTCAACCTAGTCAAACGGGGAGTCAAAGAGGACAACCAGCAACCCTTCAATGCCAAACGAGGGAGCGGCAATGTTCGTGAACCCCCGGAGGGTCCAACAACCGCGGGGTGCGCGGAACGGGAGCATCCACAGCTCTTCTCTGGCGATCACGGTGGGACTCACAGTGCTGCCATAGTTTCAGTCTGCACCCAAGTAAAAGGCAATAGATCTTGCTATCCCAGATAAACGTCCACTTTCCTGCCATTAGTTCTTTTAAACGTCCATATAGATTGTCATTTACTTCATGTCAGCGTCAGTTGATCATGTCGTCTACTTGTTTCTGATGAATTGAGCGTCCATGCGCTTGCCATCTATTTCACAGAAAACTGTTTTTTGACTGTTTGCTTCTAATCATCCTCAGTCATGGGGGGGGGGGGGTCCCTTTTCTCCTCTGTTCTAGCCTCCCCACAAGTTCTAGGATAGCCCCTCCTTGATTCACAATCTTTTATCCGGGGATTTCCTCTCGGGTAAAATCGGGTTGGCTTCAAGGAGAACTCTATAAGTCCCTAAATTCTGTGGATTCCCTCATAGTACGGGGCAGGAGGACCTTTACCCTCCCATTTAGGCTGCCTACTCACCCGGGTTTGAGTAAGTTTTGAGAGAACCGGCTTGACAAGTCAAGTTAACACAAAACTTCAACATCTAAAATTTTGGGGGTGTTTGATAACATTGTTGCTAGAAATTATATTTCTCCTAATAACATTGTAGTTAATCAACTTAACCATCCTAAAATCAGTAGGTTGTGTTGCTAAATAGACTCCTGGTTGAACTTTGTCAACATGTCTAACAATCCGACATTTGAGTATGATGACAATATCAATGATGAGTTTGTCGCTATGGTTAACACTAATGTTCAGCCCAAGGAATCGGTTCAATCTTCCTCTCAGGCTGACAATGTAGCAACCTGAATTTTTGAGAAAAATAAAAAATTAAATAATAAATAAAAAACTCAGCTAAAGGGATATTAAATGAAAAGAGCATTAATAAAACACATTAAATGGAAAAGAGTATTGGGCTTTGCTTAATGGATCCTCTAGAACTTACTAGGTCAAAATATGAATTTACAAATAGTAAATAAAAAGAAAATACCCTAAATTCGGAGTCTTAATATCTCCTAAATAGAAAAAGACTCTTTAAGCATTAAAAGGGCAATAAGAGTTGGAATTGGATTCCTAAGCCTACCCCTTATGATTTAGCATGAATTAGATCCCATCCTAATCTAAATAGTGGTTGGAAAGAAAGAAAGGAAGGTTGGAGTTAGGAAATCTCATAATTAAAGAGCAATTAGAATAGAAGTAGGAATAGGAACCCATACATGCATAAATACATCTCTTAAACCCTCTTGGTCGACCCTAGCTCGTTGCCAAAGGTTGTTGGACGTGGAGAAGAGGCCAAGGAGGAGAGGATCTCGTGGGGAGGAGTTCTTGGATCTTCTTCCTCGTTCTTGGAGATTTTAATCCTAGAAGACTAATCGAGTCAAGGTAGGCATTCTCACAAGCAAAACTAAATCAAATCCATTTATAGGTAGTTCCAATCACCAGGAACAAAAGCCCTCTTGTTTCATAATTTTTCATCGAGCCAATCTTTTGTTCTTGATTTTAGAAGTTCTGCAAACATGATAACCCCGAGTCATCATGTTTGAATCTATCTCCATGTACACTTGATCCCATGCTACGAAATTTTTACTGTAGACACTTCATGTTGTAGGGATCTTTTGCCTCTGAAAGCCCTAATTTTTGTTGAGCATGTTGCTCGAATTAAATTATCTTGCTCTCTGTATCATGTTATGTGTTACTCGTTATTGTTCATGCTCAGACCATGTTCAAACCATGCTCTCTCTCTAATTCTTATTTATGGAAGTACTCTCGCATGTCTAGTTTCATTTGCCACTAGTTTCATGATTTTTCATCGTGTATACAATTAGTTATGATTTTCTGAACGACCTGTATCAAAATCTAATATTTTTGGACCGCAATCCAAGACAGAGCAAAACTTTGTCAGACTCAGGCCATGGACCTGAGAACGCGACGGCCCGATAGGTCGCGTTCTCAAGCCCGTCGTGATGCTTTCCTTGTCACTTTCTGAACGCGACGTTACCTACGTCGCATTCTGGCCTTCTATCCTAGCAGCCCTGTCGCGACCCTTACTGGCCTACATCGCGTTCACAGGATTTTTCATGAAAACCCATAAAATTTATTGCTCTCACGGATTTTTAACAGTCATGCACGCAGTAAAAACACCTGTGTTAAAATGGAGCTATATTGCTTTAAAATACATATTCACGACTTCTTTTCTATCTATGATTCTCTTACACATGCACACACATGAACCATCCATATATGGCGAAATCTGGCATAAAAGATCTCATAATGTATCTGGTAATTTAGTGCAATAAAGTATATTAATTGCCCTATTTTAATGGACTTGTATTCGTTTCTTGCATTGTTATATACCGATATCGACGCTCTACTGTTCTCGAATTCCTCTAGAATGTCGGCACCTGTTTTTATATACACAGTTTACTTGGCTTGTGTGAACTCTCCGTCAGATATTCCTTTCGCCGGACTAGTGAACCCTTGCACAAGGCCTCCGTATGTGTCCTCTGATCATGGATTCCTACATGGTTGACGAGCCGGTTGTACCCTAACACCCATTACACCTTTAGGGATCGATATGATCCAAACGGCTATTAGAAGTTCGCTCTTACCTTGAATCACGTCGGACCTTTGGATTTGTGCATAACATGGCCAGCGGGATGATCGTGAATTCCACCTGACTACCAACATGACGTGCGCGTGTTTGCAACTGTTACTATCACCAGTTAGTCGTTGTTTTACGTGATGTACCCTTAGCTCTCATCTATACTCTACTCGCTTGTCTATTCACATTCTCTCTACTATCTAGTATATTCATCTAGTGCTCTTAACTATTCTTGGTACCCTATATTGGCCATTGATTGATTGTCAAAGATACAATATAACCAATGCCTGGCAATATATAATGGGCCCGATCTGGTCCTAGGATGTGCGCCCGAAAGTGCTAGTGCCCATGGGAGTTAAATGATCAGAGTGTTTGGCATTACACTCAAGTTCTATCTATCTCGACTATCTATATGACATCAAAACACAAAACGTGCTATACTCTCTCGATGTCTAGAATGACAAACAGGGCTATACTCGTCGTGCTATTATTATACTTGTGCTAGTTGTGCTATGGCCATCCTGCTATTCGTGCTATACTCAATACTTGTGCTATTTTTGGAAACTATACTCGATCTCGTGCTATTGTGCTATCATTTACCTATTGTGCTATCTCTTTCTATATTTTGACTCTCTTGTACCTACTATCTTTAGATACTCTGCCATTAAATGCATTAATTACTTAAAGCCTGCTTGAGCCTGAGATTTAAGTCCTACTGGGCATTATCGCTCACCCTACGTTATTTGATGTTGTGTTCTCAGGTGAGACCGAGGATGACACATACACTCACGAGGAAGGGAATGACCAAGAGTGAAGCCAGGAGTACCCTCGAGTCATCATGTTATCTTAGAGTTGTAGTTAGTTATTTCCTTTTATTACAATGAATTTGGGCCCTATAGAATGGCTCTAATATTAGTGATGTAACTAGACATTTGAAAGGTTATTAATGAGAAATATTTGCTTAGTATTATTCAATGTGCAATGGTTTGATGTCTAGTGTTCGCTCTATACTTTTTTCCTTGCAACTGCCTTCGCGCTCCGATATTCCGTATCGGGGCGTGACAGACAATGGGATAGTGTGAGTTTGAGGGTCAACCACACATCAAGAAGACCCCGAATTCTCCGAACTCCTCTCCGCTATTCGCCCGAGGACATCATTTGAATGCTTTCCAAGCATACCGTCCGGGCAATGGCCTCTCCTTCCTCTCCATCCCCTTCTCCTTTCCATGCTTCTTCATCTAGGCCCGCTCCTAGGCCATCACTCCTTCCCGGGTTCCTATCTCCCCCATTCCCATTTCCACTCCTATTCCTCCTCCTACTCCCTTACCGACTTCTATCCCAACTCCTCCCTCCGTCTATCCACCTCATGTTCAGCCCATGCCCCCCCGCTCAATCCGAATCCATCTCCCGGTCGGAGATGGGGGGCCTCATTAGGAGACTCTTGGCTCAGTCTCTGTCCCTCTCCAAGCCTCACTCTCTCCAGAACTAATGCCAACTCCCCAATGCCTATTTTCCTCCGGGTTTCAAGGCCCCGAAATACCGCAAGTATGATGGGACCAGCGCCCCCAATTCTATCTTGTCAGCTTCACCATGGATTCCCACCGTGGCTATATGATCGGGTCCTCTTAGTTCACCTCTTCCAACAATCATTAGAAGGGGAGGCTTTGAGGTGGTTCACTGCCTTACCCGCATCGGATCTTGTCAATTTTGACATTATCTCTGAACGCTTCATCTCCCACTTTTCATACATGGCCACTCAAGTCCCTACACTTCCCGACTTGGTGGCGAAAAAGAGAGAGGATGAAGACTTTGTCACATTTGCCAACCGAGGAGATCCATGGCTTCAAGGGCCGACATCCCCATCTCGGAGTCCTAAGCCATAACAATGATTGTCACCAATACCACTCCTTTGCTCTGATCCATTCTGATGCTTAGTGAGTTCCCCTCCTTTGCACATCTTTATAACCGAGCTAGGGTAGTCCAAAATCAGATCAAGGACTCCTCCCTTCCACCTTTCTTTGAAGGGAAGTCCAAGGGACGTAGGGCTCCCCCGGCACCTACTACTAAGGGGGTGACCGTCAATGAGTCCGTTAGCACTTGCAGTCAGCCATTGAGGCCTCCTAACAAGACTTCCAATCCTCCCTCCAATCCTCACCAATTCCCATCACATCCGTCTAGGCCTTACTCTGTTGTTCCTCCTCCTTCGGGCTATACCCGTCTTAGTCCTTGGAGATCTCATTATGTAGCACCCCAAAATTTTAATTACATAAAAACTCAAATAAATGGAATAAATAATTTCCATAATATCGAAGTATAAACAACTTACTTATCATTAACGTATATGCTAAAACACATAAGAAAATACTGTAAAAATTATAAATCAACCCTAAACATTATTACTAAATGTTTCAAAAACAAATTTGTGCGAAGAAAAATCAGATTAGCTAAGTTTAAGTGTTTCGCGACTTATTATCGTAATTCATGAATAAGTGGAAAATCATTATCACACGTACTTGGTGAGTCAGAAAATTAAAAAAAAATCATATACGGACTTCAAATAATATCTTCTAATGACCCATCAAGAAATTTGGGTCAATAAAATCATTTGTACTAGGTTTAAGAGTTATTGTGACCGATTATCCAAATTAGAAAACAAGTAGGAACCGTTAACACGAAAATACGATACAACCATAAATTAATTAAAATGTTGGGGAGACTTCCAACATTATATATTGATGACCCATTATCATAATTGGGCCAATGGACAACATTTTGCCAAAAATCAAATAAAGCTAGAAAATGCATGGAAATTCGTAACTCTAAATAGGCTGAAATTAGAAAGAGACAATTTGAGTTGAATTGGGATAGAAACAAGCATTCTTGGCAACCCAAATTCATGCTTAATTAGGGTGGGAGGTTTCCTAAAGCCTCACACACTCTAATGGAGGATGAAATCCTCAAATAGGAAACTAACAAGCCAAAACTGCAACTCTTCTTTCCTAGTCACAATAGAACTCCTAAACACCATGGTAGCTTAAATACTCTGCACCAAACCCTTGGGGATGAGTTTACATCTTATTGGGGTCGTGTGGAGGAGTTCTTGGCAGCTGGGGAGCAGGAGATCCCCACACCAAGCCGTTCTTCTTCCCCTTCTCGTCTGCTGCGACCTGCACAAACCATCCACTTGAAGTCGACCAAAGGTGAGTCAAACCATAACCAAACCTTGCAAGGCCTATACCCCTGGAAAGAGGGTCAAAGCTACGTTCTAACCCAAGTGGAATGCTGAAATTCCATGCAGTATACACGGAGTATTAAGCAGTTTCCTCCAAGTGGTCTGAACATGGTTTTCTGGCAAAATGGGACTTCTTCACCCAGAAGGTAGGATTTCTCGGGCCAAACCTTACCATATCCTATACCAATCTGTAGAGCATCAAGTTAACTTTCGTTTCCCACTGGTTTCATCGAATTCCAATGAGTAGATTTTGAATTATAAGCGTTTTCCCGAAGTCACGCACTGTTAGGGATTCTCCCATTCTTTATATGTTTCATGCGATTTGAGACCGAATTAGAGCAACCCACAACATGAAAGGTTTTCTACTAGTTGTCCTCGTCATGTTTGGTGTTGAACGTTTTGTCTAAATGTCATTAGTTAAGAGTTATAAGCATGGTATGAGCGTCGCTACATGAGATTGAGTTTTCGAGTTGCACTTGGTTTTTATGTTGTGTTGATTTATCACAGATCTCTAGGTCATTTAAAATTATTTAAAAATCATAATCTGCATCTATTTCATGTTCCATACAACTTTTATGATGAGACTTTTGTCCTAAAAGCCCTAATTATTCCAGCATCATACCTTGCAAAGTAAATCTTGCATTTAACTGTTCATAGTCTTCTATACCTCATGTTGGACATGATTGAAGCCTATCGAAACCATCATTATTTTCTAATTCCGATTTACTGGAAGCACCATTTCATGTGTAGGTTGGTTTAAAACTGGTTTCGTTAATTTTCATGCACTGTACAATTTTTTCTCTATTTTTGAAGCACCCTGTGTCAATATAAGGCAGTCATGGACTGCAATCCAAGAACATGTCTTTTCTCTGTCGGATGGCCCGATAGGCTGTGTTCTGAGGTCTTGTCGTGACAGAAAACCCGTCACGTTTTGAATGTGATGATCGTGCCGTCGCTATCTCTCTGCCTGATCTGACTGCCTTGTTGCGTTCTGTACATACCCTTGTCGCGTTCTGTCCCACCCCGTCGTGACCCTTACTGGGGTGCGTCACGTTCTAAGAATTTTGCATGAAACCCCACTTGTTTCTTTTGAAAAACTTACCACTATACCGAGGTCGGTTTAATATGGTATTTAATGTGTAAATTGCATGTCTTGGGTCTTGTCATTACATGATGATTGTTAATGGCTTAAAAGTGATTAACCCATTTAAAAACTATAATTACATGAACAATATTCTAATTATTCTCTTAATGACTTGATCATTCATGAAACTTGTGATTCACTCTTTTACTATTCTAGCTTGATTAAAATGATAATATTATCTTAAAATGGTGCAACCCATGTGTAGTTAAATGCATTGTTCATTGCATGCCATCATGTTAAGTGTTTTCCGCGAGTTTGAGACCGATGAATTATGAATTGACACGCGTACATCACTACACACTTGCACTTCTAGGCAGCCCTTTCTTGGGAATTTGGAAGCTCTCTACCGTTCGTTCCGAATTGGTAGACTAGTGACCTATTCTCCAAGGCCTCCGTAAATCTCCTCTGACCATGGATTCCCACATGGCCAACAAGTTGGTTGTACCATTGAAGTTCCACGGAGCTAGCGTGCACTTCCTCTCTCTTCTTGTTCTCGTGAGTGTGATTGACAATCTAGACTAAAGCCATCAATGTAAAGATTAAGCTAAAGTATAAATCGTACTGTTATGCTGCCGAATTTATCTCTTGACTATCGTTATCATGAATCATGTTCAATTACTTATTACTTGTTCTCATCATCATCATGAACATGACATTACACATGCTTACTTAGTGAAACTCTCATTGGCCATTATTAATGAGTGTGGGTATCTACATTTAAAATTAAGTGAGATGCTGACCGGCACAGCGAGTGTCCAAGTGCTCTAGTCTAGCCCCAATGATGGAGAGTCATAAATATACTGTTAACCATGGGGTATAATGATTACTGGCGTTGCATCTGCGTTGGGAGTCGTGCATGCGTGTTGAATGATAGATACAATAACCACATACGCGTGTCTGGTGTACATTCTTGATGGATCTTTTCTTGGTGTACATTAGTGTCTACGTGCCTGATTAGTGTTACATGATCGTGCTCGTGCGTTCTTGCTTGATTGCTTGCTTGCGTGATATGGCCATCCTACATTTATTGTAATTAGTGATATCTTGCGTTCTTGAAAGCTATTGACATCAAGTGAAATCCTGCGTGCTTGGACAAAGTGATCTATTGCTAGTTCTATCTCGTTACATCCTTCTAGATCTCATTCTATCATGATCTCTCTATCTAGCTTGTTTCATATATCATGTTTTAATGAGTTTTATTCGTACATGCATATCATGACATTCATTGTGCTTACCTAGTTCTAAAATTGCTAATCACTTATATCATTGCCCGCACATTGAGATATAAATACTACTGGGCTAGTTTGCTCATCCCCTACTTTTACCCAATCTAGGTGACTATGAAGTTCAAGAGGAAGAGCAAGTCGAGGATGGGAATGCGTCCGAGTGATGAGCGTTCCAACTATGAGCCTAGTTATAGTAATTTGCTTTGAGAGTTAGAACATGTAGTAGTAAGTGAGGAGTATTATGTACTTTTCCTTTTTATTGAGTCTAGTCCTGTTTCCCATAGTCTAAGAGTTGTAATAGTTTCCATTTTGAATACAATGAGTTGAGATTTTAATACAAGATTAGATGAGTTCAATATTTGGGCCCTATTATGATGTATGTGTTATACATTTAGTGCGTGCTAGCTAGAGGCTTATTTGCCGACTGTTCATGTCTCAGGTTATCGTCTCGAATTATTATTAATATCTGCTGCATAATTCTCGGGATGTGACACATTATCCTCCCCTCCCGAATCCCTCGAGGATATATTCTTTGTCCTCATGTCCTGTGACGCTATCCAACTCCCCCCAAAAAAGGAGAGTGTCAATCCGAGAGCCGATACTTCAAAGTACTGTCCCAACCACAGGGCTCCCGGTCATGAACTCAACAATTGCTTCACATTTTGCAACTGGGTGTATGACATGAATGACCAAGGTAGGATAAATTGGGAGGACATCAAGGTGGCCATAGCCAAGTCTAGGTACACTAAAAGGGACCTTGGAATTGTGCAAAACCCTCTCCCCAACCACCAAAATAACAATCCCTCCTCCTCTAAGTCCTAGGGAAATGTCCATACCATGACACATTCGGAACCCCGAATAGTGAGGAGAGGACAGCAATGGGGGTAGAAGGTTTTGAGGAGTGGTACCCATGTCCCCACGTAGAGTCTCAGGAACCCTCTACCACCGTAGACGCCATTCTAGAGTAGCGACCTTAGTGCTTATCCGACCTACTCCTCAGATTTCCTATCCTTCCATTCCCACTCCCCCTTCCTATGAGACGTCTACCCATGGCACCAAACCTCTCCAACTCATCCTTCCTAGGTCTCAGGAGGACGTTCATGGCACACTCTGGAATCGGATTATTCCTCCGCCTCCACGGCCATCTCAAGATGAGGAGGACAATGGACCCCCACCACCTGTCAGCACCGAATATGATATTCTACAACATTTGGATAAGACTCCCGCGAGGGTATCTATTTTAGAATTGATTCGGAGATCGCCGTCCCATCAGTCCACCCTCCTCTAATTTCTCCAGAAAATCATGGTCAACGATGACCTTCCTCCCAGTAGGGTAACCAATGCCATTCTTTCCCTCACCCAAGGACACTCGATTCTTTCTCGGACAAGGACCTTGCTGCCCCCGAGTGTCGCTCTCTTCCTCTTTGCCTCACCGTCACTCTCAACGGGGTTTCGGTAGACTCCACTCTTATCGACACTAGGGCATCCATTAATGTATGTCTGATGAAGACTCTCAAACAATTGGGTTTGGGGGAGGATAATCTGGAGAAGATCTGCTCCACAATAGCTGCCTATGATAACTCCAAAAGGGGTGCCAAAGGTAAAACTGCTCTCCAACTAGAGATTGGACCTGTCACCATGTCATTCGAGTTTCTAGTTTTGGATGTCGATTGGCCTATAAGGCCATTCTTGGTCATCCCTGGCTAGAACAAACTCTAGGGGTCCCTTCCACTGCCCACCAATGTTTCAAGTTTCCATTCAATGGACGGGTTATCAAGATCAAGAGCATTCCTACCTTGGAAACCCTCAATTCTATCACTTCAGAGCAGATGTCACAACTATTCATTCCGGACAAGGGGAAGAAACTTGTCATGTCTATCTTTGACCTCCCCTTGCCTCTTGATTTGAACAAACCTCCCCTTTTGGATGAAGAGCTTGAGACTATCCCATGTCCCTAAGGGAAAGGTTGGGAAGTGATGGCTAAGATCGACTATATTCATGGCCGAGGTTTTGGTAGGAATAAACATGGTCCTGTTCATGGTATTCAAGTAAAGAGGTGTTAGATAGGGCGGGTTTAGGCTTTCATCTGGACCCTATTCATCCAGTTCCTTTCATCCCCTATACCCTGAAGTAGCACTTCATTCAGGGACCCCTCCAACCGGGAACCCGAGAGCGTGTGGTAGAGGAGTTGTACGACTCCAAGAGCAAGGAAGAAGAGGAAGCTGCCGAAATTGAGGAAGTCTGCGAAGACTTTGGCCTTCTCTCGCTCTTTGGTTCGGACTCTCCATCCCCCTCATCATCACCCCCATCTCCTTCCTAGTCTCCCTCAACTGAAGTGTGTTCGGCACATGACTCTCTTTCTCGAACCACTTCCTTCTCTCTCCTTTCCCAACCTATCCTCCCTACATTCCTCACCTGGCCAGTCGGGGTGACCTTGAGCCAACAACTCATGGTTTTAAGCCATGACTCAAAAAAAAAAAATTGCCAATTTTGAAAGGTGGGAATGCGAGGTCTCCATCAAGCACCTTTCCTCTTTCGAATCTCTTCCGATCGGCTAGGGGGCGACGCTCTCCTACCTAATTCCCATTCTCACCCCTCTAGGGACACTTCCCCTGTACATAGTTTTGTACATAGTCCTGTGCATAGGTTTTAGATGCTAGTTTAGATTCAGGTTTAGAATCAAGTCTAGAGTCATGTCTAGGGTTAGAAGAGTCTGGTCCCTCTCAGCCACGCATTCGCAAAGAGAAGGGTAGGCAAGTTCTTGCCCATTATGTTATGGCCTTGGCTGAGAGGTGTCTTAAGTTGAGTCAAGTCCCAGAGTTTCTTGAGGAGCCTGCCCTTATAGAGGCTAATTTTGAAGAAGGTGATTCTGTTGGATCGAAATGGCAAGCGAAATAGTCCTAGAGGGGGGTGAATAGGACTTTTGACCTTTTAAAATTTCTTCTGAAAATCACAGCACTAAATAAACAAGTTAGTACTCAAGTGATGTGTGTGATTCAAGTGTAGACTAGGCGGAAACAATCACACAAGAAGATTGGACATAGTTTTTATCCTGGTTCGGCCCTTCCCACATGGAAGTCCTACATCCAGTCCTCAAGCCAACCACTTGAGATTTCACTAATCTGCCAATGAATTTGGCCTTCTCTCACCCTTGAGAGGAATTACAATACCCACTTGCTCCCAAGCAAGTCTTCCCTATACAGGGGTATAGAATGCCTTTTCACCAAGGCCTTCCCTTCACAAAAAGGGGCAAAGTGCAGAGACAAACTTCTGCACAAGTACAAAGAAAGATTGACAGGGGTGTTTTACCTCAAAATTGAGCACAAACACACAGACTTCAGATGGATACAACATATATAGAATTGATTCTAAATCCTATATGAAGTGAAAGGGGTGGACTAAAGAGAATTGACACTGAGTACAATTGCCACCCACAGACAGAACTTCTCCTATCTGAGCACAAGGAAACTCTTGAAGGAAATCAAGCATGAAGGCTTCAGAGAGCTTGAGGAAGTCGAATGACTCTTGTAGGAGAATGAGACTTGAAACACTTGTGGATTCTATGTATCACTGTATGTATCTCTCAGTATGTTGTATGCATGTTCTCTTCCTCTTGAGCTCCTTTTATAGTCTTCAAATTATGACCGTTTGAGAAGATGACCGTTGAAGCTTGTGGCTGTTTGCAATATATCCGTTTGAGGAGGAATTCTGAGTTTCTTTGTGTCCTGAGGATATTGCCCAGCAGGTCTTCAAAATAGCTTCTTCCCGAGGTCTTTATTTTGTTAACATCTAGAAGATAAGCTCTTGTAGCAAATAGCTGAGGGAGAGGCATGCTGACACATGCTCAATAAATGCCTGTTGCAAGGACAAGACAAAACGAAAAATGTATCTCCATACCCTTATGGTAGGTGGGTCAGAAAAGTTTAGTACAAAGTATGCACCCTCGTATCCCATCAGTATTACAGATAGCAGACAGACAGACAAAAAGTTAAAGCATGGGTCTGTCAGTGGTAGGTGAGATGGTCAGATGCCATGCGTCTGAATTTTACATAAATGCTATGTGTCTTGAGAAGCTAACAATAAGGCAAGGTAGGACATCAGTACTGAGAAATTTAATGAGACACTTTTTAGAACATGTTTAGCATAGGATAATTAATTTGAGAACTTTCATGTCAAGATCCTGTTAAAAATATAATAATAACTTTTCAAAGTAATACAACAATCTTGTTGTTAAAATACACAAACTAGATTTGATGATGTTCATATAGAACTGGTGGTGTGTGAAAAGTAAAGTACAGGATTTCAGTGTAGTCGAATGTGAACAGATGAGTCGATTGAAGAAAGAGTGATTCGACTCGAGAGATCAATATGATTCGACTACAGTTGAATACAGAGTTTCTAAAGTATTTTAGGCATTTGAAGGTATTGGTCGAATACAGAGCAGACGTTCGACTGTAAGAGTCGAAGTCATGAGTTGAATGCAGAATAAAGGTATTCGACTGTATGAGTCGAATGCAGAATAAAGGTATTCGACTGTATGAGTCGAATACAGAACAAAGGTATTCGACTGTATGAGTCGAATGCAGAACAAAGGTATTCGACTATATGAGTCGAATGCAGAATAAAGGTATTCGACTGTATGAGTCGAATACAGAACAAAGGTATTTGACTGTATGAGTCGAATGCAGAACAAAGGTATTCAACTATATGAGTCGAATGCAGAATAAAGGTATTCGACTGTATGAGTCGAATACTATGTAAACAACGTGGACTTTGATTTCTGACTGCTATTCTGAAGGAGTTGAATATGGCAGTCGGATTCAGTATGTTGAGAGATAGTTGTGGCCTTAGAAATTTTAGGATATTCTTTCCTAAAAAAAAGATTTTTGTGATATAAAACATATATTTAAAGATTGTTATAGCAAAAACATAGTTTTATAAAATCTAAGAAAGTCATTAGATTTCTTAGAGGTATTTGCTCAACAATTCTCCCCCTTTTTGTTAATGACAAAAGTCTTTAAAAGATATGAATCATATGCTATGTTTATACCTTTTTCTCCCACTTTGTGACATTAACAGAAAGGATAAAACATTTGAGAATTTCCCAAGTAGTAAGAAATTGCGTCTATAAAATGGCAAACAGTACATAGTAGCAAGTAGGTTTAAAGAAGATTACAACTAAAAGTTCAGACTCTAGCTGAACGAGGCAACAAGAGAGAAGCATAATTGATTTCAGGAATGCTTGGATGAGCTCCCAGAGTTTTTTCTTCTTCTTGTTGAGGAATTTTCAAAGAGAGCATTATCAACATTGTAGGCTGGGTTGGTGGAGGGTAATTTTTTGATAGACTTAACGTGGCGCCTTCTGTACCAACCAATCTTGTAGTGAAACTTGTCAGTGTCCATCCTGACTCGGAGAGGCACAAATTTTTTGGTGGATGCTAGTTGGAGGAATTCGTTGAAGGTCAGATTCCAATAGAGGCCATGAGAGATGGCTGCATCTTTACCCTGATAGTATATGAGGTACCTCTCAGCCCAACGATGAGTGACACTCTTATGGAAATCCATGAGAACTTTTGAGTGAAATTGATTGATGTGAGTTTCATCTTTCGACACTGAGAGTGGTAAGATGGATAGGCTGCTTCCCATTGCTCAGGGGTGAATCATTCAGATTCAGCAAAACTGAGCTGGATATCAAGGAGATGCTTGGATTTCTTTGACAACTGAATAAATAAAACCTCTGGAAACTGAGCTTAGATTGGTACTTGATTTTGAATCTGGCAGAATCTGGAGGAATCTATTGAAGAATATTTCAGCAAATTCTCTTCTGTAGGAGACTGCTCCTACCAAGGAGGATGAAGTCCTGACGGCAATGCCACTGACATGGAAGAGTAATCTCTCTTTGTCCTCGAAGTAAATTCTCATACTGCCCTCTGGAAACATCATGCAATCCCAGTTTGAACCTTTCATGGTTGAAAGATCTCATTTCAAGGTACTTTGCCTGAGAGGCCCTGAGATGCTCTGCAAAAAGGGCATGAAATCTAAGAGAAAGATGCTGAGCAGTTGTCAAGTGATGGGTTCTGGATTGATTTTCTAAGAACCTGGCGGCCTCTTCAGGGTATTGATCAACAAATTCTTGGGAGTGAGGCAGTGCTCTCCTAGATATGAGTTGGAGATCAGAAATAGAAAGTTGGGAAGTTTGAATCAAAATAGGAAGCCAGTGTTCAAATGTGAAATCTGGCAACTCATGAACTTCCAAAAAGGCTCTAATGACAAGATATTCTTTGAACAAATTCATGTGTTGTTCAGAGTGATAAGTGAAGGCATACCAAAACGGAGGAAGTAGAGAGGAAGGTTTGTGTCCCAATTTGGGTCCTTTGGAGGCTGACAGTTGGATGCTAGGAAGTATCTCAACTAAAGGCATTATTGTTTTCTTGGAGTCAGATTTTGAAGCTGTAGGAAGAGAGGAATAAAAATGAGGAGGTGACTTGAAAGAGTCATGGTGAACTCTTCAAGAGGTTCAACTTGATATTTCAAGGGGTAGATGGAGAACTTAACATCTTCTTTGAAGTGATCTAAGGAGTGATTACTGGAAGTAGATCCAAGGAGGAGTGTGGAGATAGTGGTGCTGATGAAGCAGGTTCAGTTGCAGGTGTAGCATGGAGATGTGGCTCTGGAAGAAGGAGAAGGGAGGATTGGTTTGACAGGAACACCATCCTTGACTAATCTCCTCTTCACCTTTCTCTTAAAGTCTAACAATCTTGAGAGGGCTCGAGAGGTCTCTTGGCTGCTACCTTCTGCATAGGGTCCTCTACAGCTGTTGCCACTTCTTCTGGCTGATTTTCTGATTCTTGCACTTGCTGCTGCTGATCACTTGGTTTAAATACAACTACGGCCAACTGAGCCTACTGCTCAGTGGTCTGCTCAACTTGCTGCTGCTCAGATTCAATAGGCTGCTCTTTAGCCTGCACTGCTGGTTCTTTGACAGGTTGCTCAAGTTCTGGTTCCTCAGGTATAGGTACTTGAGGTTCTGCTTGGTGTTCTTCTTCTTGAGCTGGCACTGTCTCTTCTTGCTGCTGGGAGGAGAAAGGCCCTGATGGCCTAGAGGTGCCTGGTTGCACCCAACTGCAATAGGAGATCCTTGATTTGCTTGACTTCCTCAGACACGCTATCAAACTTAGTATCTAACAGAACAACTTGCATATGGAGAACTGACATGTTCTCATTCTGACTTCTAACCATTTCCAAAATATTACTGAGGCTACTGCTGCTACTCTCCCCCTGAGACCTTGGCCGGGTCTCAAAATGAGAAGGAGAGTTTCAGGCTCTCTATCTTCAAAGAGGTAATCCTGGGGGAAGAGGGTGGAATATCTTTAGAAATGATTCTTTGCCTCTGAGATGTCTTAGGACATCATTGATGGTGTCCTCTGGAACATCTTGGACTGGAATGGATGGTAGTACATCTTCTTGTACATGAATGGACTCTTCAGATCTGATCTGGATGGAGGATGTTCATGCTGAACTTCGGATGCAGGGCTTCATGTGTGAGCAGAGAAACCAAAGATTTATCAGGATATACTTCATGCTCACACTCAGGGACTGAACTTTTGTACCACAAATTCTGCTTTTTACCAACCAAGGAGTACTTGCTTCTTTTCAGAGTGAAAATACCAATCTTCTCCTTGTTACCAACAAACATTTCTCTAGACAGATCTACTGAAAATTTTTGAAGATAGAGTCAGTAGAGATCCATATGGAAGAGATTCTTGGAGGTCTTTTGAAGCAATCATCTTCTCCAGAATAACTGCTGACAATTCACCTTGTGCCTCTGAATTGCCCAAATAGCCAATTACCATCCCTAGTAGTGATGGAATGTGAGTTCCTGCTCTAGGGTGATGATATTGGTAATAATAGAGTGAATCAGTCTTTTCTCAGCAGACAACTCATTGACTTGAAGTCCTCGCTTGCTGAGGTCCCCAGGCTACCAATAATCCCTAGCTTTTGATTTTCCAAAGAGATGAACTCACTAACCTGCCTGTGCCCTGAGTTGGGACAATCTAGCAACTCGACCAAAAGCTCTTCAGAAATTATGATTTTGGTGCCTTTAACATACCCTACAACTGAGTTCCCATCAGAGACTTGCAGTGAAGCATAAAATGATCTGACTGCATCGGCAACAAAGGGTTCAGAAATCTGACACATTCTGGTCCAACCCATAGCATTCAGAGTTTCTTCTACCCAAGACAAATTTCCAGACAAATGAGAGAACTCAATAGCCTTCCAAGAGCAAATGGGAATCTTAGCCAGACGCTGGAGTTGGTCAGGGGTCAACTGGACAGACTCGGAAGCCATCTAGATGAAAGAAATGAATGGGACTTAGGAAACCTTTAGAGGAGAGAAAGAAATGACCAGTAGGGATGAAAGATCCTACCTTTCTTCCAGAGGAATGAGGTTTCAGATGGTTTTCCGGAGAGTTCTTTGCCAGAGCACAGTGAAGGCGCGAAGAACGCAAGAAGATAGGTGAGTCGTCGGAAGATTTCAAACGGGTGTTTTGAAAGGAGAAGAGGTTTTCTTATATAAAAAAATAACTGGCTTTGATTTCAGGATGAACGGACGCGATGATTGATTTGACCGTTTAATTAAGAATGGACGCGATGATTGATTTGACCGTTTAATTACGAATGGACGCGCCTTAATGAGGTGTCAGTTACCTCATTAAAGATTAAAAGAATTCTGAAGGGTAAGCGTCGGTTTAAATTAATTTAATGAACCGAATTAGGTATTCGGCTGCATTAGTCGAATGTATCATTATAACATGATCGAATGCATGAGTCGAATATAGGACTTAGCGATTTTCAGGATACTTTCACAGACTTTCAAGGAGTTTTATCAGAGCAATTCAACACTGCTTTATTATTTTAATCAGATTGCACATACCTATTTCTCTTCTTATTGAAGTAAATCTATCTACGGGAAAGGTTTTGTAAGAATATCGGCTAATTGATTTTCTGTAGAAACAAATTCAAGAGAAATATTTCCATTACTTACATGGTCCCTGATGAAATGATGTCTAACTTCAATATGCTTGGTTCTTGAATGCTGAATTGGATTCTTTGTTAATTTATAGCACTTGTGTTGTCGCAAAGCATTGGAATATCTTGAAGTTGATGACCATAGTCTTCTAATTGATGCTTGATCCACAGGAGTTGAGTACAGCAACTTCCAGCTAAATATATTCAGCTTCTGTAGTGGATAAAGCTACCGAATTCTGCTTTCTAGAAGACCAAGATATCAAACAACCTACAAGAATTTGACATGTACCACTGGTGCTTTTTCTATCCAATTTGCATCCAGCATAGTCAACATCACTATAACCAATCAACTTGAAATCAGAACATCTAGGATACCATAAACCTAAGTTACTTGTATTAATGAGATATCTGAAAATTCTTTTTACTGCAAGAACATGAGATTCTTTTGGATCAGCTTGGAATCTTGCACAGAGAAAGACACTAAACATTATATCTGGTCTACTTCTTGCAGTGAGATAGAGCAGTGATCCTATCATTCCTCTATAGGTCTTTTGGTCTACCTTTTTGCCAAGAGGATCACTGTCTAACTTAATGCCTGAGCTCAAGGGTGTTCCTAAGGGCTTACATTTGTCAAAGCCATACTTAGTCAGTAATCTGAAATGTATTTGGTTTGACAGATGTGAGTTCCTTCTTTGGTTTGCTTAATTTACAATCCAAGAAAATATTAAGTTCACCCATCATGCTCATTTCAAATTCACTTTGCATCAAATTTTCAAAGAATTTGCAGAGTGATTCATTAGTAGATCCAAAGATAATGCCATCAACATAGATTTGTACAATTAAGATTCATCTGAAAATTCTTTATAAATAGGGTGCTATCTACTTTTCCTCTTATAAATCATGTGATATAAGATAAGCACTTAATCTTTCATACCAAGCTCTTGGTGTTTGTTTCAGACCATATAGTGCTTTCTTTAAATGGAAAACATGATCAGGATACTTATTATCTTCATAACCAGGTGGTTGCTCAACATATACTTCTTCTTTAATGAAACCATTCAGAAAAGCACTTTTAACATCTATTTGAAATAAATTGATATTAAGAGAGCAAGCATAAGCTAATAAAATTCTGATTGCCTCCTCCAATCTAGCAACTGGAGCATAGGTTTCATAAAAATCTATGCCTTCCTCTTAGGAATATCCTTGCCCTACAAGTCTATCTTTGTTCCTAGTAATTACTCCTGACTCATCCATTTTATTCCTGAAACCCATTTGGTTTGAATAACTGGATGATCATAGGTCTAGGCACAAGGTCCAAACTTCACTACGTTTGAACTGATTAAGCTCTTCTTGCATAGCAAGGATCCAAGATTCATCATTCAGTGCATCATTGATTGTCTAAGGCTCAACTTGTGAAACTAATGCAGAGAAGTCACAAGGAATTTGCATACCTCTTGTTCTTATTTTGGATTGAGGATCACCAATTATGTTTTCTCTAGGATGTCCGGTGGTACCTCATTCTTTAGGTAGTCCTTCTTGTGATTCTTCTTGTTGTTGAAGATCTTCTAATGGAGGATTTTCTTCTTCTTTATCTTTCCCTTCTTCTTTCAAGAGATGTCTTTTCTAGATCCCTGCACAGATCATCAACACATTCTTCTTCTTCTATTTTTCTGATAGAGGGGTTAGTTTCATCAAATAATACATGAACTGATTGCTCTATTGTTAAGGTTTTTCTATTAAATACCTTATAGCCTCTAGGTTTTGAAACATATCCTAAGAGAAAGCCTTCATCACTTTTAGCATCTAATTTTCCTAGATTATCCTTACCATTATTTAAAATGAAGCACTTACAACCAAAGGGTCTGAGATGACTGATATTTGGCTTCTTGTTCTTGTATAGCTCATATAGTGTTTTCTTTAGAATTGGTCTGATCATGCATCTGTTGATGATATAGCAAGCTGTATTCACTGCTTCTGCCTAAAGTACTTTGGTAATTATACTCATTTAGCATTGTTCTGGCCATGTCCAACAGTGTTCTGTTCTTTCTTTCTGCTACTCCATTTTGTTGGGTGTTCTTGAGCTGAGAAGTTGTGTTCAATTCCATTTTCTTCACAGAATTCCATAATTCTTAATTTTTAAATTCACCACCATGATCTAACCTGAGATTTGTGATCTGAAATTTCTGATTTTTCTGAACTACTTTGCTGAACTTTAGAAATGCTTGGAAAGCTTCAGATTTGGCTTCTAAAAATGATACCCATGTATACCTTGAATAATCATCAACAAGCACATAGCCATACAATTTTCCGCTAAGACTGACTATCCTTATTGGTCCCAACAAATCCATGTGAATTAGTTCCAATGGCTTGGAAGTTGTAACAATTGTTTTTAGACTGAAAAGAGGTCTTGGTCTGCATTCCCTTTGCACAGGCTGAACATATTCCATGTTTTCTGAGCTTGAGTTTGGGAATTCCTTCAACCAGATCATGCCTTATCAACTTCTTGATCACTGAAGTGCTAGCATGACCAAGTCTTCTATGCCAATATCATTTCATCATCACTTTTGGTGGTAGCTAGACACAAGTTTACTTCTTTTAACTCTACTAGTTGCAATGTGTATAGATTCTTCACTCTTTGTGCTTTAAAGACAATCTTGTTGTCCTTCTGAATATACACTTGTCATTCTGAAAACTTACTAATGCCCTTTATCACATAGTTGACTAATACTGATCAGGTTGTGCTTCAACCTTCTACATACATAACATGTTCAATTAGATTCTTCTCTTTAGTACCAATGGTTCCACCATCCTAGTACTTTTCCTTTTCCATTATCTCCATAAGTTACTTGACTAGATTCTTCTCTAAAACTGGTGAAAAGCTTCCTATCTCCTGTCATATGCCTTGAGCATCCACTATCTAAATACCATTTGGATGCCCTCAGCTGACCCTGCAAAATAGGCTAAGTTGTAACTTTTGGTACCCAATTTTCTTGGGTCCATGATGGTTAGTTTTAGGAATCATCTTAAATGTCTAGTGGTGCATGTGCTAACAGTGTGACCTAATTGATTGCAATGAGTACAACACAAATTGAAAGCATTTTTCCTGTGCACATTGTTGCTGAATTTCTGTTTTTGTTTATAGTTATGCTGATTTACCTTTTAGTATTTTTTTATGTTCTTTTCAGCCACAAATTTAGGAGTTGGATACACTTCTGGATAAATAATCTCTTCTTTATTATGTGGAGGAGTGTATCCTAATCCTATTTCTTTCTACCAATCTAGAACCTTTAATTCTAACAAATAGTGAGGTTTTGCAATTAGAAATCTTTTCAATGGTAGCTTTTAGATAGTTATTTTCCTCTACTAATTTTTCTTCATTTTTGAGAAAGTTTAGATTTGATTCCAATTTTAAATTTTGCTATTTTTATTCTTCAATCTTCACAGAGTAACTCATTTGCTCTTTAGTTTCCTTTAGATTTTAATTCAACCTTTCATTTTCCTTTTTAAGAAAGGTATTGCTCTTTTCTTGGTTGATTAATTTAGCTTAACTATCTTTATTTGTTTTACCATAGATTTGTATTTTTCATAGAGCTCGTTAAATGCATCTTCAATATTATCAGAATCAGATTCAGACAGGAAGTAAAGATGTTTCAGAATTTACCTGTTCTAGTCCTGCCATGAGGGCTAGATTTGCCATTTCTTCTTCCTCAGATTCCGAGCTGGAAGACTTTGAGCTAGTAGCATCTTCATTATCCCATGTTGCTGCCATAGCCTTATTTTTGAATCTTCTGAACTTCTTTTCTTTTCCTTTCTTCTATCTGATTTGTCCACTTGGTCCTTTTTTCTTGAGTCTGGGACATTCAGATTTGTAATGTCCTGGCTGATTGCATTCATAGCATGTAGGTTCTTTCTTCTTGTCTTTCTTAAAGAATTTCCTTGACCCAAATTTCTTCTTCTTAGCCAAGATTCTTTGCAGCTTCCTTGAGAGCATAGCCTCATCATCGCTGTCATCTGATTTCTCTTGGAATCCTCAGATAAGAGGAATCTGCAATCTTTAAGCATTTGAAATTTTCTTCTTTGAAGATTTTCAGAGAACAATTCCATGTTTTTTCATGTGCCATGAGGATCCTATTAACTTATCAATAGTTAATTGTGTTAAATCATGTGCTTCTTCTATGGCTGTGACTTTAGGTGTCCAACATTTGTTAGAGATCTTAATATTTTTCTAACATTTTCATCATTTGTCAGATTTTTCCCTAAAGCACTTAAACCTACAATTATATTTGAGATCTATTGTACATTTGAGTAATATTCTCATTTGGAAGCATTTTGAATTGTTCTTACTGAGATACAAGTATGTCTATTCTAGTTTGTTTAACCCTATATGTACCTTCATATGTAACTTGTAGCTTATCCCACATTTCTTTTTCTATTTTACAGCTGATAATCTATTAAACTCTCTTTTAGATAAACCACTGCATAGATAATTTTTTGCTTTATAATTTAAAGACATATTTCTTTTGTCAGCAATAGAAAGAGCACCAGAAGAGGATTCGGCAAGGACTTGAAAATCACCTTGTTTCTATTACCTGCCGAGGTCGAAGTCAGTAACCTCTGATGAAACACTCCATCCTAATCTTCCAATATTGATAATCTTCACCATCAAAGAATGGTGGCCTTGAAACTGATTGACCTTCATAGTTTTGAGCTTCAGATCCATTTCTTCTCAAATCTTCTTGGGATTCTTCTGAGAAGACCTCGCTCTGATACCACTTGTTGGATCGAAATGGCAAGCGAAATAGTCCTAGAGTGGGGGGGAATAGGACTTTTGACCTTTAAATTTCTTCTGAAATCATAGCACTAAATAAACAAGTTAGTACTTAAAGTGATGTGTGTGATTCAAGTGTAGACTAGGCGGAAACAATCACACAAGATGATTAGACACAGTTTTTATCCTGGTTCGGCCCTTCCCACATGGAGTCCTACATCCGGTCCTCAAGCCAACCACTTGAGATTTCACTCATCTACCAATAAATTTGGCCTTCTCTCACCCTTGAGAGGAATTACATACCCACTTGCTCCCAAGCAAGTCTTCCCTATACAGGGGTACAGAATGCCTTTTCACCAAGGCCTTACCTTCACAAAAAGGGCAAAGTGCAGAGACAGACTTCTGCACAAGTACAAAGAAAGATTGACAGGGTGTGTTTGCCTCAAAATTGAGCATAAACACACAAACTTCAGATGGATACAATAGATATAGAATTGATTCTAAATCCTATCTGAAGTGAAAGGGGTGGACTAAAGAGAATTGACACTGAGTAAATTGCCACCCACATACAGAACTTCTCCTATCTAAGCACAAGGAACTCTTGAAGGAAATCAAGCATGAAGGCTTCAGAGAGTTTGAGGAAGTCGAATGACTCTTGTAGGAGAATGAGACTTGAAACACTTGTGGATTCTATGTATCACTGTATGTATCTCTTAGTATGTTTGTATGTCTCTTCTCTTCCTCTTCAGCTCCTTTTATAGTCTTCAAATTATGACCGTTTGAGAAGATGACCGTTGAAGGTTTGTGGCCGTTTGCAATATAGCCGTTTGAGGAGGAATTCTGAGTTTCTTTGTGTCCTGAATATTGCCCAGCAGGTCTTCAAAATAGCTTCTTCCCAAGGTCTTTATTTTGTTAACAGCTATAAGATAAGCTCTTGTAGCAAATAGCTGAGGGAGAGTCATGCTGAACCCATGCTCAATAAATGCCTATTGCAAGGACAAGACAAACGAAAAAACGTATCTCCATACACTTATGGTAGGTGGGTCAGAAAAGTTTAGTACAAAGTATGCAACCTCGTATCCCATCAGTATTACAGATAGCAGACAGACAGACAAAAAGTTAAAGTATGGGTCTGTCAGTGGTAGGTGAGATGGTCAGATGCCATGCGTCTGAATTTTACATAAATGCTATGTGGTCTTGAGAAGCTAACAATAAGGCAAGGTAGGACATCAGTACTGAGAAATTAATGTGACACTTTTTAGAACATGTTTAGCATTGGATAATTAATTTGAGAGCTTTCATGAAGATCCTGTTAAAAATATAATAATAACTTTTCGAAGTCATACAACAATCTTGTTGTTAAAAATACACAAACTAGATTTGATGATGTTCATATAGAACTGGTGGTGTGTGAAAAGTAAAGTACAAGATTTCAGTGTAGTCGAATGTGAACAGATGAGTCGATTGAAGAAAGAGTGATTCGACTCGAGAGATCAATATGATTCGACTACAGTTGAATACAGAGTTTCTAAAGTATTTTAGACATTTGAAGTCATGAGTCGAATGCAGAATAAGGTATTCGACTGTATGAGTCGAATGCAGAACAAAGGTATTCGACTGTACGAGTCGAATGCAGAATAATGGTATTTGACTGTATGAGTCGAATGCAGAATAAAGGTATTCGACTTTATGAGTCGATACATAACAAAGTTATTCGACTGTATGAATCGAATGCAGAACAAAGGTATTCGACTATATGAGTCGAATGCAGAATAAAGGTATTCAACTGTATGAGTCGAATACTATGTAAACAACGTGGACTTTGATTTCTGACTGCTATTCTGAAGGAGTTGAATATGGCAGTCAGATTCAGTATGTTGAGAGATAGTTGTGGCCTTAGAAATTTTTAGGATATTCTTTCCTAAAAAAAGATATTTGTGATAAAAAACACATATTTAAAGATTTGTCATAGCAAAAACATAGTTTTATAAAATCTAAGAAAGTCATTAGATTTCTTAGTGGTATTTGCTCAACAGATTCTGTAGATGATGTTTTAGGAGTCTATCTGCTAGACTTGATGAGAAGATGAGTTGGGAGATCTTGGGTCCAGAGAAGAGGACCCAGTGAGCTCCTATGTGGATGGCACGAAGAGGTTCGATGAGCCAACCATGGCTGCGGATGAGCCAACCAAAGAGATCAACCTTGGCACCGAAGAATCTTGGAAGGTAGTTTTGATTAGTGCCAACTTGAGTGTAGAAGAAGAAGAAGCCATTGTAGCTATCCTCAAAGAGTTTTCCGATGGTTTTGATTGGTCCTACGAGGACATGTCGGGGCTTCACACCTCTTTGGTCGAGCACCGGTTGGTCTTAAAAGCCGACGCAAAGGCCGCCAATTAAAAGCTAAGGAGACTACATCCCCAGCTTACACTCAAGATCAAAGAGAGGTTGACAAGTTTGCACAAGCCAATTTCATTAGGGTTGTGTTTTATCCACAATGGTAGCTATTATCATCCTTGTAATGAAGAAGGACGGTAAGGTTAGGATTTGTATAGATTTCTGTGACCTTAATCATGCTTGCCCAAAGGACGATTTCCTCTTCCCACATAGATGTCCTAGTGGACAATACTGCTGGTTTTGAGATGTTTGTCATTCATGGATGGTTCTCTGGTATAACCAGATCCCCGTCTGGCGGAGGAAGACCAAGATAAAACTTATTTCACACACCTTGGTGGACCTATTGTTATGTTGTGATGCCCTTCAGGTTGAAGAATGAGAGAGCAACCTATCAAAGGGCAATGATGGAAATTTTTCATGACATGATGCATGTGCACATTGAAGTCTATGTTGATGATGTCTTGGTTAAATCTCGGACTAGACATGGCCATGCTGAGGTCCTCTGGGCAATTCTCCAACGGTCTAGAGAACATAAGATCAAATGAACCCCAAGAAGTGTGTCTTTGGAGTGTCCTCAGGGAAGTTGCTTGGGTTCATAGTTAGCAAGTGGGGAATCGAGATAGACCCCAATAAAGCCAAAGCAATAATCGACATGCCTCCTCCTAGGAATATCAGAGAAGTTAGAGGGCTAATTGGCAGACTTCAGTTCATTAGAGATTTATCTCCCAGCATTCAATTCGTTGCAAGCCCTTCTATGAAATGCTTAGAGGAGAGGCTATGTTTGATTGGAATGATAAATTTCAAAAGGCCTTTGAAGAATTGAAGTGTTATTTGTTCAATCCCCCTGTTCTCGCTCCTCCGGTCCCGGGTCGGCCTTTATTGCTCTATGTGTCAACCACTGAAGATTCAACTGGAGCAATTTTGGCCCAATATGACGACATAAGAAGGAGAGAGCGGTGTACTACTTATCAAAGTTGTTCAATGAGGTTGAGAAAAAGTACACTGCCATGGAAAGAACGTGTGCGGCCATCGTCTGGGTTGCCCAGAAGTTAAAGCATTGTTTCCTTGCTCATGAGGCGAAACTTCTGGCACGCATAGTCCCATTCGGTACTTGCTCGAGAAGCCCGTCATTCTGCACGCCTACCAATTAACCTTCCCTGCCACAAACAATGTGTCCGAGTATGAGGCTCTCTTAGTGGGGTTGGAAATGACATTATTGCTCGGAGTCAAGGAGTTAAGGATAATTGGAGATTCGCAGTTGATACTCTGGCAATCTCTCAGCATGTACCAGACCCGGGATCCCAAGTTGAAACCATACCAAGAGTTGGTAGGAAAGGTATTCCGACAGTTTAGGAAGCTCACCCTAGTCCACACTCCTAGGGCTTAGAACATCTCAGCAGATTCACTGGCCTCCCTGGCTTCTTCCATCCCTATTCCGTTAGGGAGGTCTTCCAAAACCGTCTCTATTCAAAGGTTAAAGTCCCTTCTCATGTTGATCCTTGGTTCGCTCAACTCAAGTTGTCCTCCCTTCGAGTCCATGCAGTCTCAAATGAGCCAGAAATCGACCTCGATGATGACCATCCTTGGTACTTTGACATCGAGAACTATCTCAAAGATGGATCCTTCCTCGATTATGCCACCTCTTCTGATAGACGGGCCATTCGCCGTGTCTCCGAGCGATAGAAGATCATAGGTGGCATTCTCTACAAGAAATCCCTCAATGAGGTCTATCTTCATTGCCTTGACGAGATTGAATCGCAAACATCGTTGAAGCTGCTCACTCGAGTGAATGTGGTGGCCATGTCAATGGTAGAACAATTGCTCAAAAGTTGCTAAGACACTATTACTGGCCCACCATGGAAGAGGATTACACTCACTTTTGTCCGTCACTGTGCTAAATGCAAATTGCACGGTGACAAAATCCATGCTCCTTCCTCTTCTCTTCACCCTCTCATTGCTCCATGGCCTTTCACCATGTGGGCATTCGATGTGGTTGGTCCACTCGAGGACAGGACTGGAGAAATCCGTAAGAAGTCCTTCATTCTGACCGCCATGGAATACTTCACAAAGTGGGCTGAAGTGGAAGCATTCATAGAGGTCAAAGCTTCGACATTGGTCAAATTCATCAAGTGCAATATTCTTGCAAGGTTCGGCGTGCCTCGGGACATCGTCACCGACAATGGACCGCAATTCACTTCACAAGAGCTTCGCGACATGTGTAGTAAATATGGTATCATTTGCATCATTCATCCCCATATTATCCATAAGGTAATGGACAAGTGGAAGCTTCTAATAAAACTCTCATCAAAAATAAATAAAACTTGCAAATCTCATAACAATACTGATTGGCCTGACCATTTAGTTGAGGCTCTTTTGGCTTATCGCACCTCGGTATGAACTCCTACGGGGCAAACCCCATATGCTTTGACGTACGGATCGGATGTGATACTCCCATATGAGATCTTTGTCCCTTCATTAGAGTTCAATTAGATTCTGAACTTGACTACGGTCAATGATGGGAGGCTTTATTAGCACAACTTGAACTCTTAGACGAAAGGTGATGATAGCGTCTGACCATGCTCAAGTGTATCGCCAAAGAATTGCACATTTTTAGCCCAAAGAGTGCTTGAGAGAAATTTTGAAGTGGGTGAAATGGTCCTAAAGCGTAAAATCATCAAGGCACCAGGTCCCATGAGTAAATTGCAAGAAAATTGGGAAGGTCCGTTCGTTGTCAAAGAAGCATACTCAGGAAACGCTTATAGGTTAGTGGATGCCGAGGGAGTTGAGTTGTCGTACCCTTAGAATGCAGTCTACCTCAAGAAATTCTACCCTTAGTTAGTCATTCAGTCAAGTCTGTCATTCATCACTTGTCAGTGTCATGGGTTTGAGACTTTGCTTATTCGCTTGGCCATTAGTAAGGTAGGGTCTCTTCACACACCACACAATGTTGGAGTACTGTTCTTTAGCTAGAAATCATAAGTACACTCGGACGGTCTAATTTTGGTCAATGTATCCCCTCTTCTCTTCTCACTCGGTCAAGTTTGGAAAAAGGGCAAACCATGAGTAGGAGACCACCCACTCTCACCTAAGAGACAAGGTCACCATAAACAGGGGCAATCAACAAAATGCAAAAGGGCAAAATGATAAATCAAGCCTAAAAGGGGCAAAGAAAAGCCAAGAAGGTCAAAAAGGGTAGCAAAAAGTACGTACCCAGAAAAAGGCTGACCAAATCAAGGAGGTAACAATAGTACGTGTCTCCACCCCATAAATGAAATGAAATGAAAAATACCCCTGAAATATTGTTGACCAGTCTTTAGTGTGAGATGTTGGTTCAGGAACAAAAAGTGGTTTGAACCGAATCCTCACATGACTTTCTATTATTTCTGCCAGTTCCTCCCTCTAAAGGCAATTTGACCTTATAAGATATTCCATAGTGGAAAATATCAAGAAAGCTAGGGGCAATATCCAATGTCAAATGATATCTTGTACGATCCCCCTTGCTCATGGCCTCTGTGGTTAAGTAGGTTATGAGGACCCGATACTTTGATATGTGATGAATATGTGTCCTAGAGTCCAAAAATCTAAAAAATAAATAAATGAAAAAGCACAAAAAGAGAGTCTCATGATGTGTATATTTTCACCATGTACATATTTTCCTCTTTAAAAAAAATCAAATCAGAAAATCAAAATCCAAAAAATTAGTAGTATCATGTACATATACTAACACTTTCCTTAGTTTCTTATTCAAAATAAAAAAAAATCAAGTTTCATGTACATATACTAACACTTTCCTTATTTTCCTTATTTTCCTATTCAAAATAAAAAAAAGACAAAAAAAAAATATGTAGGTGCATATTTCCCTTCACTGTTTTATTTATGTTCCTATCTTTAATTAGATATTACCCCTTGACCAGATCTCAAGAAAGGTACATCTTTTAGGCAAGGGGCTAAAGACAGATGTACACTAACGTTTTCCTTTTAAGTGTTGTGGTGCAGGAACCAAAGCACAACGACAAACCATTCAAGCACACAAAATGGCAAAGTCTACAAAAAAGTCCACTATGAAGGATAAAGTTTGTACATATCATGACAGGGCATACCCTTGGTGGTACATCGGAGCCTCGCTCCTCACTCCCCCCTCCTCTCTCCTTCACTAGGCCTCCGCCTACGCGAACAACTCACCTCCTCCTCCTCCTCCCTCTCCCGACGTCGTCTGGGAGAGGGGTCTCGTCGCTGTCGATGCCTCGGGCCGCAGCCCGCCCCGCACCACTGACGGGTCCCCCATGGACACGATATCGTCAAGTGACGTGAAGGCTGATCCCATCCTTTCCTGCGCCTCCTGCTGGGCCTGCCGCTGCTGCTCCCGGTACTTCTTCTTCACCCGATCCTTTAGCGTCTCGTAGTCCATGGCAATCATGCCCAGGCACTCTCCGCCTCCCTCTCACACTCCCTAGCCTCGATCCAACGACCCCGCATGGTCGCCCGGTCTTCCCTCAGCCACTCGGGTCGCCCTCTCTCCGCCAATCTCCCTCGCATGCTGGATCAACCACCAGGCCAGCCGGTCCAGGAAGATCCTATGCTTGTTCTTCATCCTCAGCACCTCCTTCTTGTCCCGTATGATGTCTGCAAGGATCTCTTCCCACAGGAGAAGAGGGGTTGTCACATCGTACTCCAAGCATCGCCTCCACCCCAAGAACCATTCCACCTCTTCCAGTAGCACGCTCACTTCAAATCCCTGGAACACAAACGTGTGCATGTATGGATGCCACTGCTCCACAAGCGCTCCCAGGGCATCGAAGCCCCACCACATGTCCTTCATATTCTTCTCCAACACCACCATGAAGCTCAGATTCTAAACTCCGATGAAGCTCCTCATGTCGATGGTTATGGCGTACATCAAATTCATTAGGTAGGAAAAGGCCCGCACCTGGCCTTGGCTCGGGAAGGTAGGCACCCTCCTGCACATCCTTGGATACCATGAGAAGAGTTTCTTGAGGCGTTTTCAGCCTAAAAAGAGCAGAATGAACGATACATACCTCCCTGTTGGCTAGCCGGGTGCTTAAATGCCCTGGAACTTCACTCAGAATCCCCGAGTTCATGCTCGTGGACTTTTCGATCGATGAGGAGGGCCATGTGTGCTGCTGAAACCCTCCCTGAGCCCTCTGGTTCTGAGTGACGAAGGAAGGGGATGAAAGAAGGAGAAGGAAGAGTCCTAGTGATCTTCCAATAGCTATTTTTTCGATTTAATGCGCTGGTCTGTAAACGTCAACATCGGTGGCCGTCTGTTTATTATTAACGGTTGCATAGATGGACACCTACTCATGTATATGCGCATCTTGTTGACGTCAACTGCATGTTGGCTGCAGTCGATATGGACGTTTATAGCCTGGAATTTCCAAAGCTCTGTATGGTCATTATATTTCACCTTGTGCTTCGAGTTGTTTTGCAGATATTTAAGCACAAGCCACGCTTCAACTTCAGAACACTCATGCGACCGTGAGTGTTACACAGGTATGTCTAACATAGGATTAGTCACCAGAGGTGAATAGTTTGGCGACCGTGAACCCCGAGTTCCCCTTTACCAAAAACAATGACGGGTTTGCGATCTCCCAGTTATTCGTATGGCCTTAGAATTTTCCTCTGGTTCTAACTTGCATTTTAGATTGGGAACCCACACCAACATGCATTTAGGTTTTCTCTGCTAACATTCTCTTTTACTAACTCAAAAAAAAAAGGTGATGTTCCTCATCACTCTACGGCTCCCCAGTTTAGGTGGCCTACCGGGTCAGCACCTTCTTGATATCGGGTCTTTGTTGCTCATTCTCTCAAGTTGTCCCCCGTGCATATCATAAGCAATCAAGCAGTCTTATTGAGTTCATATAACCTTCGCCAGTCATGAGCTTAATTCAGAACTTCAGGCTTTCCAAATATTGATTCCAGTTAGAATCTTTTGATAGTCCTTTGAGAGATCACCAATCATTGTCTCCACAACCCCCTAAATCTGGACAGACGTCCTAATTAAGTCAACGAGCCCAGACGACTCCGTTATGAGACCCCCTCGATTCAACCGTCATATTACAACTCCTTTGACTCAGACACACCAGAAACTAGTCAAAGTCCTAAACGCCATGCCAGGAACCCTACCATTGGGTTGTAGTTTGTAGTTAAACATGTAGATCACTCTCCTTCTTTCCCACATTTGTCTCTCAGACGATTCGTCACTTGTTTCTAGCCTAACTCATTCATGTGGCTTCTAGATTCCTATCCTCGGAGATGGCCCTTCCATCAAATCTCTGTGTCCTTTGTTTACCGAGACACCAACCTTTCAGTCCACTCTGCTCCCTGCAAGATCGGATGTCTCGGAGGGGCATTTGTAGACGCGAGATTTGTCCCATCCCCGCATGGTTCCATGGCCCAATAAGGCCTGTTTGACCGTTTGTTGACTTGCCTCGAATCCCATGTAGATGGCAACATTGACTGCCGCTGACTTCTGGTTGGCGGCAAGGTCCCTGGATGTTGACCCGAGTTGGCGTCCACCCCTGCTGACGTTTGCATGGTTTGGCGGCAACATCGTTTGACGTCAACCTGGTTTTACTCGGTCTTCGCAACTGCCCGAGATTTCAGCCCACTTGCGCCCTCTCTTCGCCCATGCAATGCATGGGGACGTTCCCAACAGCAAATGTGCCACCTTGGCACCCCTTTGACCTAGTAAAATCCTACATGGCCCCCTTTCATTGGTTGGAGCTTAAACACATGGATTGCCACTTGTCCAGTGTTTTTCTTCACACTTGGGCATCCAAGCTCATTAGCTCCACCCCCACTGCCTATATAGGTAGTCTTTAGGCCATCTAAGGAGAGGGGGGAGGCAGGACGTCCAAACTCTGTTACTTTGAGAGAAGAAAGGAAAAGTGCACCCTAATGCTTCAACCCTTGTTCCTCCCTTCCTCTTATCATTTGGAGCATCTAGGAGGCTTCATCACATGCTGGAGGAGCCCACAAAGGAGCCAGCCAAGCTGCAAAATGAGGATCATCTCCCTCCTCTCTTTCTCTTTCCCTTTCTCTCTCTTAGTTCTTGCATGTCACTCACACACTCACACACACCCTAGGCATGTAGGGCACCTTCCTCCACACCCAAAGGGGTTTTTTTTCAACCAAAACGGAGGGAAGAAAGGTGGTCATAACACTTGGCCACCCTTCTTCTTAATCCGCAACTGGTACGGGGCTCTCCTTTTGGGCATTTTCTTTCTATTTTGGACGTTTACTACATTGCATATAGGCCTAATAGAGTTTTCTCTTGTTGTAGGAAGACCCAAGAAGACCGTGGATCTTCTTCTCTTTGGATGGCCAAAGAGAGGAAAGTTGGAGTCCTGCCATTTTCCGCTACGCGAGGCAACGCATCGACGTGATCATTCTACCTCCTTGGGCATAGGTAGGCCCTGGCGATCACCTCCTTGCATTTATTCGTTTGGTTTTCTTCTTCTTTCCCTTGGTCAACCTTGTCAAACGGGGAGTCAAAGTGGTCAACCAGCAACCCTTCAACGCCAAACGAGGGAGCGGCAACGTTCGTGAACCCCCGAGGGTCCAACAGCCGCCGGGGTGCAGGAACGGAGTGTCTACAAGCGGTTGATTCTGCGGCATAGGATTTTGGACTTTGCCGAGATCATGAGCTGGTTGTTTGTGGCCGCTGTGGTTGCTGTGGAACTGCTGATGCTGAGAACTACTGCTGCTGTGGTGGTGGCTACTGTCGCCTCTGCTGCTACTGTTGTTGTCTCTGTCCCTGCTGATCCCTCAGGGCTTGGATTAGCCTCTTCATCTCTTTCCCAATCAATTTGTTGTTGTTCATGAAGATCATATATCATATCCCTGAATTGTAAGCAGTCAGATACATTGTGCCCTGATGTCGGTGATATACAACAATACTTGGTTTGATCTACTGCCATGTTCTAGTGGTCTTTCCGGAGGATGTCTAAGGGCATTGAGTGACATGAGGGCGGCAAAGATGTCAGATAGGCTCTCGAGAAAAGGAGGGTACTGAGCTCTTTTGAGACCATTGGGTTTCCTAGGAGCATAGCCATTTTGAGGTGGAGGACTTGTTTGTATTGGCTTGCTCCTGCTGAGGGTTTTGAGCTAGAGGAGGTGGTGGCCTATTGTTCCATGGTTGCTGAGAAGGTTGATTGTATGTTGGCCTACCTACTTGGCCTTGAGGGTGATTGACTGCACCACTTGTTTTGCTGGTTTGTACCCCTTCGGTGACAGGACCATGTGGTTTCTTGGGGTAGCGAGGCTTTGGATTTTCAACCATGGAGTGGATAGGCAGTCCTTGAGTGGGGTTGGAATGAAACAGGCTCGGCTATAGAGTTGTGCATGATGGTGATATCATTCATGGCTAAGATGATCGGTAGGTAGGTGTAGCGTTGGTGATCAAAAGCTTGACCTTCTCCTTTTCTAGCATGGGCAGTGTACCTTTGTAGCTAGAGCACGCCACTGGTCAGCATAGACTATGATCTTCATCGACCTTCATCTTTCGGCCACACATCTACAAAGAGTATTCAGGTCCGACCCAATCTTAGAATTTCTAAAGGAACCTTTCTTGTACATTCGGAAGTCCTCAGCTTCCTCCGTGGCAGAGAGTAGAACTACTCAAGGGTCGGCCCATCTAGAGATTTTCTAAATAAGTACGCCAAGAGGTGGCGATCATACTTGTGGGGACTAACTCATATACGAAATCCTTGATATGCACATAGGGGTCACTTACCCTAGAGTATCATCTGTAGATAGGGAGCTCTGACTGGAGCGGAACCCGAAGATGCTAGCAAGAAGGGAGAGGGATGTTGGCAACCTTCAAGAGTCGAGTTGCCTTCGGAGATCATGCAGCTCCCTTTTCATAGACGTCCACTCCCCAAGGAAATTGGAAGGGGATGAGATGGGTGAGCGGTACAAGGGAGCACGACTGCTCCAAAGGATATGACCTTTCATGGGGAAGAGTAGTATGTTCGGCCTGATAGTATGACAAAAGTGGAGGAGACTTAGGCCGAACTTCCCCTGCGGGAAGGTAGCTGGGTTGGGAAAAATGGATAGCCCCGAACGAAGAGGAGTGGGATCAACCAGATAGAGGGTGTGCGTGGTGCAGAAGCAGCAGAGCAGAGGAAGTCGCATGTTTGGCTGAGACATGAGAAGATGGAGAGATGGGGGCACTTGCCTTTGGTAGCCGCCAGGAAATCCTGAACTTCGGCCGGGCTCAGATGGGGTAGAAGTTGACTGAATTGGGCGTGTGGGTCATCAGCCCCAGAAGGAGAGGGGGGCGAACCGATCATCACAGCTATGGGGGGTTGGATTTGACCCGTGAGGTTGGCAGCAGGTGGCTGGGCCACGTCCTCAAGAAGCCCAATGGGTAGAGCATCTCCGGTGAGGACACGAAAATGGTCCATACAGAAAAGAGGATTATGATATAATACAATAGTTTGGGGAGACTGACTCGAGAGACCTAGACACTGACGCATACACCACCCCTAAACTATTAGGGGAGACAACAAGACCATATACAAATCCTAGACTCTGACACACAAGAATGGATGGTGAGATGAGAGGGAGTATATCAAACAAACACCCAAGTTGACATAATTATCGTTAAGATTTTAGGGTTTACACTTAGACTTTAGTTGATTAATTATGAATTGTACTCGAAAAAAATAGGAACCCTAGTAGGTGTGTACTCGAGTACTCTGATATAACTAAGAGGAGACATAGAACTCACACTAGAACGACCTGAACTATGGGGCAACAGGTACAACAAGCCCAAAAACTGCAGCGTGCATAGGGCCACAGGGACTTACGGAGGCCCTGATCAACCTACGAGTGCTCACAGTTGCAGGGTCTCCACTACCAGGAGGAGTCCCTATCTACATGAAAATAGTGTATGCATGAACCTATGTGCACCAGGGTGTTAGGAATCGTTCACAGCGCAGCGGAAACGTGATTCCCTTCGGGAGATATCGTTGCTGGTGATCGGAATCGAACAAAAACAGAGAACCCGTGCGTAGAAAGATCCGATCTTCACCTTT
>JACBKR010000425.1:0-73623 GCA_014218235.1 Colocasia esculenta
AAACATCGGCACTGCCGCCCACGGGTCCGGAGACCTAGAAGGGCTAACGGATCGATCTAAAAAGATATGTATTAGATATAATAACAACAAAACGCACTAAAATGTATGACAAGTGAAGGAAAAGAGTCCAACACTGAGTGGAAGTCTAGTACAGTCCCAAAGTAAATAAAGTACAAGTGCCGAAATAAAAAGGGAAAGAAACACGTCCCTTAGGGGGTATAACCTCGAGGGTGAAGACCAAGCTGGGAAACAATGCTCACTGGGGACGTCGTCTACTACGGCCCCGTCTCCTCAGTCGCCACGGAGGGAACTACTGTGAAGTCTCACCTGCAAAAGAGGGCATGAGTTTCACGAAGAAGCCCGGTAGGGACATCAATCTCCTACTGCAGGTTCTAACAGCAGAAATAGAACTAAATGCAATAATTAAATTAAAGCAGTAAATTCTATTCTACTAAATAGAGTCAAGTGCAGAAGCGTGAAAGAAACTACACGGTCGCGGTCTAGGGGTACATGTCGGGACCGGAAAACCTGTGTAAAACACGACACCAGAAGAAACCCAATGTTGTAAACACGACAGCTAAAACACTGCCTGGGCAAACACATTAGCTACAGTACGCTACACTAGTCAGTCGGTCAGGTGCGCCACGCGCTTTACCCTCGACCAACGGTCAAGTATAGCACCTCCCGTCAGAGTGAGACGCGGAACTAAAGTAAACACAATGTCGTAGTCTGGTCGGAGTACGGTCCCAGGCCTGACCCCTCTAAATGGTTCCGGAACCACGTAGAGTGAGGCAATGAGAAAGGACTAGCTAGTCCGCACCGAAAGAGAGCCACAACTACCTCGGCAACCCAGACCCAGCTAAGAGAGCTCTACAAACGACTCTACGCCACTGTCCCCACCATTTTCCCCTCCGCTCCAAGTCCATGACTCGAGCACACCCGCCTCTCGGAGAACTCCCTCTAACAGGTGCACGGGGATGGGGGTCCCAGGTAACAGTAACAACATGTCTCATGGACAAGCCCTCAAGTGCCTAGCACCGGGCGAAGAGACTAGAGTAGCACTACACTAGGAACAACACAGGTGCCAAGAAAATCGAGTCGTAGCGGAAGCGGAACGTCAAAACATGTCGCCAGTCCCTCTCGGTCAGAGAGGCGACGCAGCGCTACGTCGCGATCAGAACGCGACGATCCTGCATGTCGCGACAAGAAACCAGAAGGCGACCCTTCGACTCGTAGTGATAAGAACGCTACGGCTTAAAACGCCGCAACAAACCCAGGTCTTCTGAACGCGACACGTACCCCGTCGCGATCCTATCGCGATGGAGGCGGACGTCGCATTTCGACAAACCTCGAACTCCTGAACGCCGCACACGTACCCCGTCGCGTTCGCTAATGCGACGGGTGCTGGAGCGTGTTCAAGGAGAACGCGACCCAACGATACGTCGCGACCAGGTCGTGACTGGGAAACCCGTCGCGACCACAGTCGAGTGCCTAAACCAGGCAACACTAGCACCCCAAAACCACATCAAAAGGTACAACAAGGGGGAAGGGATCAAGGCAACGATGGAAACAACTCCATTAATACCAAACCACCCTCAAAAGCCCCATGCATGCACAGGAAGAGGTCTACACTCCAAATAACCTCACATGCATCATGAACCTTTAATCATGCTCACCCCATTCCAAGCACCAATCACACATCATAGAGGCCTGCATGCAAACACAAGAACCTTAGGAAACAAAATCACATCCTAAACATGGTTCTAAGTGCTTGGAGAAGGGGTTGGAGCCCTAGCATGCCAGAACAGAACTATGGAGAAAGTTGGAATCCCTGCCTCGAATAGAAGATCCACCCAATGGGCCTTTCGTAGGCTAGAAAACCCTCCTCCTCCGAGCTCCAAAGCCCACGTTCACACCGTCCACGAGCCAAGAATGACCTCCTTCAAGCCACAAGGAAGGACGATCCACCATGGGGAAAACACAGAGGGACAAAGATGAGAAGGAGGAGTTGCCAAACACAAGGGTGCATCAAAACCCACACACAATACTCTACCTCCAAGCCAAAACACACACCAAATCTCCCTCCAAACTCCCCACGAGCACCAACATGAAAGGGAGATCGTCGAGGAAGAAAACACCAGACCAACAGGCGAAATGGGGCTTTGCTCTCGACCTGAGCAACTTAAACACAAGCGTTGAGAACGCGACGGACCTGGTCATCACGTTAGCAATGCTAACACGACACCCACCTACGTCGCGATCTGGAAGCGCCTGCGACACTGATGGTCAAACCCACCATGTGGCATGCATGCAACCCTAACATCTGATCGCAACGGATCAGCATGTCGCGTTCACGCATGCAAGCCAACACGTGTCTCCATCGTCCATACAACAAAACGACAATACGATCGTTTGCTGTCAGGGCCTAGTCGCGACAAGGGCGGCCAGCACGTTCTTAACCAGAATGCGATGCTCACCTCCGTCGCCTTCAGAAGGCGACGTGTCGACATGTCGTGACCTCAGCCGAGAGAGTGGACCAAGAGGGGAAAACAGGGATGTACAGCCCATTACCCCCCCCCCCCCCCCCCCAACACCCCACCCCCCCCCCAAACCCCCCCACCCCCCCACCCCACCCCACCCCCACCCCCCCCACCCCCCCCCCCCACCCCCCCCCCCCCCCCCCTCCATGCACCATCCTCCCTCTTCAATTGGTCCCCCTCCCCTCTAGGTCACCCCCAACCTCTGCACATGCCCCCCACCTCCAGTTCTAGTACGGTACGATACCTTTGTGGCACCATGATCCACGGTAGCATGATGAACCATGCACAAATAAGGGGGAGAGAGAGAGAACCCAAAATCTCCATGCCAATATAGGCAAAATTATAGCATGGTCGCTGTTGGGTCTCTTATAGTGACCACATTGCAAATTAGCCAAAAGAATATCTACGTCCAATCATGATAGCCTAGGTCATGGAAGAATGATCGATAGTCCAAATCGAGGTAGGAGATGGACCACCAAAAGTGGCTCCAACATCTAGAGAGTATGGACATCAAGATGGCCTCCCTTCTCAGCAAGAAGGAGAGGATGCCATCTGAGAGTGCAACAAGTCCAGCTACCCTATAGGGAGAGAGAGAGGGGTTTTCCCCTCCGACTCTAGTGCATGCGTGCTAGGGAGGAGGAGGAGGAGGAGGGGGGGGAGAGAGAGAGAGAGAGAGAGAACCCAAATCTCCACGCCAGTACAGGCGAAACTACAACATGGTCATTGTTGGATCTCTTATAATGACCACATTGCAGATTAACCAAAAGAAGATCTGCTTCTAATCACAGTAACCTAGGTCATGGAAGAATGATTGATAGTCCAATAAATCGAGACAGGAGATGGACCTCTTAAGTGTTGGGAATCGTCAGGGAGGCATCTAATGCGCAACGAAAGTGTGATTAAGTACAAAAATGATTCTCAAACACCTTGTTATTAGACTGAGATGATGTCAGGCATGCGACCTCATTCAATCCATTCGAATGTGAGACATTCTCACCTAGGAGAGTTCATAGATTCCTTAACGTGTAGAACCTGACATATCGGAAGGAAGAAGCTCTCACGAACTCCTCCCTAGCCACATCCATAGGGCGACGACTGGCGACGACACCTCCTTCACGTAGACGTTCTCCCCTCATGCTCCTCCAAGGTGTGGTAGCAACAGGGCCACAACAAGAAGAGCCAAGAGGGTCTCACCCTCTTGCTCTCCTATATCTCACAAGAGAGGCCATGGGAGGAGAGAAGGGAAGGAGGAGGGGGAATAAGTGTCTCAAAACCTCCAACCCATGAGGTTTATGAGCGCCCTCTGTCCCAAATCGAGGGCCTCTCACCCACCCATGCACGGATAGCTCGTGCAAGCCATGTTCTGTACGGCCAAATAGAACATTGGACCATACCTATGTTGACGGCAATATATTCGTCAAGACCATCTTGACGACAACTGACTGACATTAACATATGTTGACGGCAGTCTAACTTGCTATCAACATGAACGTCACCATCCATCGATCATGCCATCAACATGAGTTAATGGTAGTCAATCTCGCCATCAACATGACTCCGACTAGCAACTATGATCAGTCGAAGTTGAAATGCTAACGACAGCAAATGTCATCGTCAAGAACTATTCTTGATGACAATCAATACTATCATTTACCACACTTCGACTGCATGGGAATCCTAGTGAGAAAGGCATCTTTGATAACTCTTATCAAGTCCTTTATCATCATCGCGTCATCCATCTCATGTGTGTAACCCTCTAGGCCCAATATTAAGTTGGTCGTGAGTTGCACTCGTCATAACTTCTTCTGACTTAGTGAATTATTATCTCCATAATAATTCACCACTTTATCGACTATAGACCTACTAGGCCACTACGTCATAGTCCCTAGACGATACATGGGGATCTAATTCATTGGACTTTTCTACCATCAGTTACTGTCTACCTATAGTCCCTCATCCATCTAATATCCCAAAGACAGTATATTAGTCATGGTGTAGTCAAGACTATACATAATCCATCTGACTCTCTCTCTTATCAGATTTTCCAGGAGAACTTCTTCACTCTCAATCCAATTGACCTTGGCTAGGGATTTACTTGAGTAAGAACACATGAGATATTCCTCTCATAATACCAAGAGTGGACGATCATTTATTGATACACAATTGCCTTCGTAAGGTTGACTAGCATTCTCAATAATTGGTTGTATAGATCTAGAACTTTCAGACCTATAAATCTGACATCAAAGAACAGAGTACTCAAACAATACATCCTTGGTGTCCCAAGTCAAAGGACTAGTTGCACAACGGGGACCACGAAATCGTTGTCTAACAATTAAGTATCATCAACTATACAACATTCCGAGAGCGGATCATTCATTGAACTCATTCCGCAATGAGCACCTATACTATACACATAATGTCTCCACACAGGCAGCTATATGAGACCAACTACCTCCATCATATGGACGGATATATAGCACATCGATCTGTCCAGTTATCTCGATGTCTTTTTCGAGTAACTTATGACCATATATGAATATTTATAATATGTGTTTAAAAAGAATAGATCCCATTATTATGATCTCATCATGATCATAATCCTCATTGCACAGACTCATGTACATCACAATATATAAATATCATCCTATGCATGTATATAGAGTGAGAAAATATTATTATTACCAAAAGAGATTAGTATAGAATTACAAGTGTCATCACTAATGTGAGTTGACTTACAGGACACTCATAACTAACACAAAGGTGGCTCCAACATCCGGAGAGTATGGACATCAAGATGGCCTCCCTTCTCGGTAAGGAGAGGATGTCATTCAAGAGTGCAACAAGTCCTACTATACCCTATAGGTTTCTTGTACTCTACACCTTCCACATATGCAAGGTAACAATTTAAGAGAAGAAGATAGGGAGATCGAGATGCAAAGTCGCTTATGAGCTAGAGGATTTCTACAATTTTGCATTCTAGGGAGGGGAGAGAGAGAGAGAGAGAGAGAGAGAGAGAGAGTCGCAATAGAGAGGTTTTCCCTCCGACTCCAGTGCATGCATGTTAGGGAGGAGGATGTAGAGAGAGAGAATGTAAAAGAAATATTTTTATAAAGACACTTTTATTGATAGTGAGAGTTATTTCAGATCTTTTATGTTAAAGATATTTGGCCGTTGATGTTTCATTTCGCTTCCATAACAGCCAGTTACAATGAGGTCTCTAAAGACATTTTAATGTGTAAGAGAGATATACATGGCAATGCAAATATAAACTCATGTAATTAGATTTTTAATAAGAATCTATATGCAAAAATTCTTAATTATTCCTCACAATTTCGATCCAGTTATGCATGCCGACACCCTTAAAGATGCACATGACCTGTGAATTGGTGCACAAAACCTGCCCCCTCTCTCTCTCATGCAATCTAATGGCATATCCCCAACAAAATACTCCATCTTAGAGAAGCACCCCTCAAAATACAAGTTAGTTTTTTTTCTTAAAAGATATGTTCTGATGTCATTTTTTTTCACTTTATTTGGTTATTCATAAAAGATAATTGTCACATAAGTTTCAAATTAAGTTTAGGCGGAAGATAATGCAGTACTTATTCTAAATAAGTGACAAATTAAACGTGGCACAAAAATGTGATATTATAACATTTCTCTTTTTTCTAAGAGTAATGAATGATAAATTTTGACGGGACTTCAATTATATAATAATATGTAATTTGTATAATATTTTTTTAATAAATTAATACAAGTCTCTATATTTGACTTATTTTTTAATCACTGATAAAATTATAATTCATTCTAATAAATATTATCTCTTATTACAATATACGTTAAAATTTATTATAATAAAGACTTCTTCTACTACAGTCAGAAATTATGAATTAATTTATCTTATTTTTTACACATCTAAATGTTATTTTTTCTGTTTAATTTTAATCACACCGACCCTGAGTCGGCTCCCGGGGCGCCCCATCCGCTCAGGCCCTCGCACGGGGAGTGCCGCGAGAACGATGCACGTCCCCGGAAGTCAAGTCCCCCCTCACCCATCCGATTGGCAAATAAACTAATCTAATTACAAACAAGGTATTCTGATTTATTTAAAGATTGGAGAAGGCATGGGTCCACGTAATCACATTCCTTAATCCACCCGCCGGCCCGAGGATTTCAAAGGGGAACCTAACCCTGTGGGCGACCCATCACCCAACCCAGCTCCCACTTGTTCAATTAACCCACATTTTATACTGCTTAGTGGGGTAATCAAGAATAAACAAAGGAAGAGATGGTGTAAGGATCATGGGGGCATGCTCAGGTCCTGCACCCTCTTCTATCTGTTTAGATTGGATACCGCACTTGTCTTGGCTGACTAGGCGGAGATGGCGACGGCGATGATCGGCGCACTGCATAGGGGGGCTCGCCGATGGTTCCACAAAGTTTGGCGTGCCGGCAGACGTCGGACCACAGCAAAGCGTGAGGTAAAACTTGATGGGGGATGCTTATTTTGGATCTTAATTTAATTTCCTGCGCTGTTGGATCTTTGCTCATTAGGACTCTTAAAAAATGGGAGCGCCTGCGGTATTCACCCATGTACCTGGTGTGCCCTTGATCATTCATGGTATTTATGTGGTACAGGGGGCGCCACTCCAAGGATGGTCAAATTCTGGAGTTGGGTTTTCCTTCCTGTGTCCATTGGTTGGTGGGGTTTTGGGGGGAGACAAAAGATATAGAGAGAGAGGGGACAAGTTAGGTCGAAGATCTATTGACATGTGAGCAAGCACCTAGAGATTTACCCTTCTATGTGTGTTACGAATACTTTAATGGGGATATGATGGTAACTTGGCATCTGGGTAAAGAAAACAAATGGGTTTATGGGTGATCTAAATGACCAGAGAGAATCCAATATATATGGGCTGTCCCGTTAATCTTCATACAAATGCGATAGGGAACGTGGGTAGGACAGAAACATGGTTTACACAGAGGATCACCCCCAGTTTGGAAGGGGGGGTCTGGAGGGTTTAACAGATTTATGGGGGCATGTGTTGTTGCATGGCAAGGCCAGACGAGCTTCTAGTGGTCAACGAAGGTGTTAATTGGAGAAGCCAAAACTTTGGTTGGATTCCAACTTCTATTGTCTCCCCCACCTTCTCCTGTAGGTGACGAATTCTTTCTCTGGTTAATTCTGGATCAGCATAGTTCTTACCATTGTTTTGAAATTTTGTTTTTTCTGCGGTTGATGAGCTGTTTCTTTTCTTTTTATTCTAAAGTGTCAGGCTGTTCTAGAGTTGGGAGTTCCGACAAGAAAACTATTCTTCCTTAATTAGCCACCTGGGGACTTATCGATGGCATCACAAGGAAAATTCAATGAAGTAACTTCGAGCAATTCGTCCCCCGCTTCTAGCTAGGCAGATGGATATTGGCCATAGATAGGGAGAGTTGAATGTTCGAGTTTAGGCCGAGTGTTTGTCTTGTGATTTGAATCAAATTTATTTAAAAAATAATTTCGAATGTACATAGTAAATAGAATAAGTTCTCGTAATGGACAAACATAAAAGAGCAATAAGTTGATTCTCCACATTTGAAACGTTCCTTCTAGCTAACATTTGGAAACACTATATAATTGGGCATTTTTCAGATGTTTTTCGCATATATTAATGCGGTTAAATGTTCTTATCATATATATGTTCTTTTTATGGACAGTGAGTTCTACAAATCGTGGACAAGCACCAGAGTTGGGTACACTTGCACCATGCATGCAATCAGATCACTGCACAACCGGGACAGCATTCCCCAATGCCATCTCGAAAGTTAAAGATCTCAGATTCTTGGATGGGCACGCAAGGGCCATGGCATCTTGTTTTTGGGGAACCACGGCAACAAGGTTCCAGATAGATCAGATCATCAGATTACGTGATCCCCGGCGTCAGCCGACAAGCAGACACTAACCTTCAATTGGTGAAAAAAAAATGTGAAATTGCTGCGATCACTTCATAAAGTTGATACAAAGCACCTAACTCTAGAGGTAGCGCCGGATATAGAATTTTAATTTAATAGAGTCTTTAATAATGTACTCATAAATTATATTTTTAATATATAGTGGAGTCATTAATAATAAAAATTTACATCTTTAATAAAAAAAATTCAATTCAATAAGATCACAGGACTTCACTAGCTATAAATTAGATCCACCACTGTTTAGAGGAGATGATGATATGTGACGTCGGGGATCATCTAATATCCAGTCTCATGCTCACAAACCAAGGCAGGAAACCCACCCACACCACACTGATCATGGGCTTGGGGAATTCTGATCCAGGAAGCATATATAAGATTATAACTGCAATGAATGCTCAAAAGGAGGAGATATTTCAGTTCCAGTCACACTTATGTATATATATATGGCGAGCCAACTACATTAATGTCTTACACATCCATTACCTACCTACTGTGAAGCATCTATTAGCCACTGGCTTCCATATGCTAATTATCTGTTGCTGGTGCTATCAATGTCTTGGGTCCCTCCCTGTTACTGAACAATGTCGACGTTATCCAACCACCACAATAAAAGGAACCCATTAATGACTCGGCAGGGATAGGATATGAGAAAAGGATCGGTGACTTATCCACTGGTAATGGTGTGCCTAACATCACAGCTGCTCCTTTGGATAACATTACTCATGTAATTTTCCTATGGAAAGTTAAAAGGCACTCTTGTACTTGTACTGTTTTACCCACCCTCAAACTTAAAGAGAGTCCCATAACGAAAGGGAAGACATCATCAACATGGTCACATTTATACTGATTATTATCCATCGACTAATTGGCTGTTTGGTGTAGTACTGTGAAATGATGTAAACTATTGTTAAGATACCAAATTTGAATGCCAGAATATTTATAAAACTTCAGATTTTTTAAGACTGAAAAGATTCTGACATTTTTACACCATATTAAAACAATGCCTTTACAGGGAGATCAATTTTATTTTGGGTTTTTCCTTTCAATGCAAGGACCAATGATCTATGAGTTTCCTGCTTTGGTCGGTCGTCCTCCGGTGGCGTGCGCTGCCCTTCTCCGGCAGAGGCCGGCGTGCCCTTGTTCCCTTGTACCCCATTCCTGCATGTGTACGTACCCTGTTCCTTTTGAATGAAAAAAATGCCTTTTACTGTAAAAAAAAATAAATTTATTCTGGAGGTAACAAACACAAGAGCAGGGCTGCAGGTGACAGCACAGCATGACAAGAAGGGACAAATAGCATTGATTTTGCCGGAACGAGATCACTCTTGCATACTAGGAAACAAGCACCTTACGCCATTACCGCGTTTGCAGAATTAATCTAACCCTGACGTAGAAACTGAACTGAGACTGTAATTTAGAACAATAACCTCGGAAATTAATTAAGCAGGTGGTTTGATTGCACTACTTTAGAACAACCCACCAGCTGTGCCTGCATAAAACCTGGTGAGCGAGCTGGCTTAGAAACTTGTTCCTTTGCATGGGTTTGAAGACGGGAGGTCCACGGAGGGGAGAGAGAGATATACATATATATAGAGAGAGAGAGGCATCTGATTTGGAAATTAAGCCCCCCTCTATGAAACTTGAAACATGTCCTCCGCATCAACCCCTTGCAGTAGCGGCAGGTGATGAGTTATTGTGTTGCCAGATGGGAGTGAGCTGTTCCCAGTGGAGACTGCTGAGATTTGTTGTTATTGCCGTCCTCGGGTGGTTGTAATTTCTCGTCTGTCTTGGTACTTTTTTACTTCAAATTTCTTCATACATGTTCTCAAGTAACCTTAATTTGTGAGTTTATGCATCCAGTCGCCGTTGATATCAATGAAGCTAGGAGGAATATTACATGAATGGAATATCTGGGTATGAAAGAGTTTGAGAAGAGAATATGCGAGGGCATTTTAGAGAAAGGTAAGGTATACCATATGCTAATCTTGGCATTTAAATATTGGGACCATTTTCCTACCAAAAATGCCTTTTTACATGGGATTGGTCCCGTGCTCTGGTCCCACGCCTCTAAAATTTTTTTTAAGATGTGGGGTTCCGACATAGGACCAATCTCATGTCTGGACAGGTTTAAAAAAGAATAACGAACGAATAAAAAATATTTCTCTTATTCTACCACGGTAATATCACAATTGTTTTGGGTGTTTTTTTAGTTTTTAATCCCTCTAATCTTTTGTAGTTAGCTTCCATCCTCGCAGTTTGACTATTTAGCCCTAAAGAGGACTTGTTTCCAAAAGAAAATTAATCTTTTTGGACCCGGACTAAACAGTGTCAAATTATGAAAATAGAAAATTAATCTTAAAAAAACTACATGGACTAAAAACTAAAAGAAAAACTCAATAATTTAAGATGAGCACACACCACCACCACAATTGGATATAACTTAAAGCGTCCCCAAATCATGATGGAACTAAGCCAATCCCTCAGCACCTCTATTTTCGAAAAGATTGCGGTGTTGAATCCCTCATGTGTAATTACTAGAATTTAAATATGTTCATCAGTTCTGCGATTCTCAAGGACGTCCACATAAAATAAAAGAAATGGAATGTGTTTGGTCAGTGTTTTAAGAAGATATTATTTTAATTCAATAACGCAGCAGTCTGTTGCACTTTAGGGCTGATATGAAGGATGAGGACTCCAACTTGGCTAACCAATGTGCTCGAATGATCACAGAGATTAGTCGTCTATTGCACTTTGGCAACAACAAATATGGGCTCATTTGTTTAACGAGAGGGGAGCTTAATTAGTAAGCAAAGCTAAATTAATTAAGGAGTTTTGTGATCCTTTGTTGGTATTATGACTTTGTCCGTCACCATAGCAACCCATTGATTCCAAGAAACCCGGTGCCAACAACTTACACATCCCCCTCAACCTCATATCCTTTTCGTGGTTATAAACTGTGTTGTCCTCCATTCGTAACAGCTTATTTTTCAGGTATTTGCTTAATGGGCCCGGCCGGCACATAGAACTGGAGAGCGGCACCGAGGACATGACCTAAAGGCTAATGGATATTGCGGAGCCATGTCTCTTTTCTTCTTTCTCTGCATAAACCAACCATAGAGGATATGCCTGTTTTTTTTTTCCTTTTTGAAAACTTAGTTTATTATATTGTCCTTCAGAAATTTCTTATAAAACCTACTCTCCCAATGAGATTTGAACTTAATACCTCATCCTGATGCAAATAGAAGGCTAATCACCAAGTCTTTTTTTTGTTGTTGGAGGGACAAGGAAATGGAGCATAGTGCTCTATTCATTAAGTAACGTCGATTAAATTAACCAGTACAAGGGAGAGAACTCCCGATCTTGACATAAAAATATAGAAAATATGATAGATCACATAAAAGCCCACTTGGGGCAAGATATGTGTGTGTATAACCCCTACAAACAGAGCATGCTATTTTAAACCAAGATACAAGATCGGACATCTTCAAATGCAGACCCAACAATGACGAAGAGATGCCGATGAAAGAGCTATCGCCGGAGGAGATAAGCTGCAATTTCACTGTGCAGCAAACCAACGCAACTAGCTCGAAAGACGCACAACTCGCAAAGAAGTGCTGAATAATCCCGGACCACGAGCTAGATCTAAAAATCCATAACCTCTGGATAGGAGGCTCCACAAACAACCACGAACGGTGCCTCCATGACTTGTCAACACCAGGCTGAAGATGAGAGATCTTGCATATGGCCGAAAATGAGGATCTCTGATGTGGGTGAGAAACTGAAAGGGAGAAACCCACTGTAGACAAAAGAAGAATAACACAGTCTCCTCGAAGCAAAATGGGATACTGGAACCAACTGAAAGGAACATGGTTGGGGTGATCTACAGCATTAAGGCGTGATAGACTGAGGGGATTGGAATCTTGCCGAAGGGAATAAATTGGGGGGTGGGGATCAGGGGAAGGAGTACAAGTGGGAAAGTGCTAAGATGGAGGGACAAGTTGAAGGCGGAGGGGGACATTGGGATGGAGGGTTAAATAGAGCACCGATGGTGGGTAAGTAGTACTGAGGCGGATGTTGGAACACTGAAACATGAAAGAGATCGGAGGCAGAGACACCACGCCGCAGTTGAAACAGAAAATAACGAAGGGGGGAAACACTGATGCGCAGAAAATAGTGAGGAGAACTTGGAAGGACATTGAAACTAAATATTATCACCGAAAAATGACAAGAAAATGGGCCAAAAGGAAAGCAAAATGTAGGGTGGAGATGTGGCCTTGGATTGTAGCATGAAGGGGGCAGGCCAGGGGGACCCCCACGAAGGAGAACTTCCCCCGCCCAAGAAGACCACCGCAAGGAGAGGAGTTGCCACATCTCCACTAGATCATACGATGATTGGCGTTGAAGGTGCATTGGCCACCCTTTCCCATGCATTAATCGTGCGTTGATTGTGCATTGATTGTGCATTAGCCTCTCGCTAGTGTAACTATCATGATGTGGATCTTTTGTCATGAATCCTCATGTGTCTTGGCCCATGTCGGATCTACCCTTCTAAGTCATCACAGGCTGGTTTGCTATATTAGAACGTTGTAGCAACTAGGCCCGGGTTGGGCTAAGACAGGCTGACCACGAGGATAGTCGGGAAAGGCAACTGTGAACACTTAATTAATTAGTAGAAACACTTAATCGACTAGTTGGTTCCCTTGATCGATTGGTCAAGGAGACACTTAATCGATTAGTGGGAACACTTAATCAATTAGTTTGTTCCCTTAATCGATTAGTTGGTCACTCGAATGGATTATCTAGTTCTTCCCTCTAGATCGTTGTAGATTGGTTGGCTGTGCTGGGCCATTGTGGTAATGGGACTAGGTCGGTGTGAGATGGGAACCCACTTTAAAGTTGGGTCTCGACTATGTGACCTAGGTCTGAAGTAAGGTACTTACTACTGGGGGTGTCTAATGTACTGCCGATGTGGTCCACTCACCCTATTGGGCTTGGACTACTAACTGTGTCAGGGTCAAGTTGACTACGAGGCACATCACAAGCTCCCACTCCAAAGTTAGGTCTCTAAAGCCAAGCATTGGTCCAAAGTAAGGTGTGACTTGGTCTTTTAGTCTACTATGTCGTTGGCGAAGTACATTCTACATCGATTAGCCAAGCATTTGGGATTAGCCCTCTATTTATAGTGTTGACTAATTCCTAACCATAATCAAACTCTCTTGATTCATGTTCACACGAAATTTACTAAGTTGGCCCTATTTCTATTAGGATTGAATTCCTCCTTCTCAATGGGTTAGGCCAAACAATCCAAAACCAACTAGGATTAGTTAGATAATTCAACCACATGCCCATATGACAACTCCAAATCATGTACTCAAAAAGAAAGGCCAAATAAATATCTTATATTTATTCCACTATTAATGTATGTGACCCTCTAGGCTCTAGGCACAGTACCAAGTTAGTCATGAATTGTCTAACTTCGAAATGCCTTCCAACTTGGTGAATTAAGTATCACATAATTGATTCATCTGGATCCATCGATCATGGGTCACACTAAGCAACGTACCATGACCTCAAATGATAGAGGGGATTAATAATCCATTGAAACATGCAAGTCTACATTTACCATGTAACTATAATTCTTCATTCAGGCAATGTTCTAAACTTTGCTAATGGGCATAGTATGTTGTCAAGCCATGATGCGAGGTCAGGTCTAAATCCTACTTTGATTTGGATCTTCTAGAAACTTCTTTCAGCTAAGATGAGTAACTCTGTCCAAGGATTTCCTAAGTATGACTATCAAGAATATTCTCTCTCATGATATTGAGAGTGAATGATTTCATATTGACCACTCAATTGCTTTCACATGATTTGCCCTGCATCTGATTGTTGGACTGCACTAGACCTACGGAGAATGGATATGTAAATCCAACATCAAAGCACAAAGATCCTCATGTAAGTCATCCTTGGTGTCTTAGATCTAAGGATCAATCATGCTACTATGACTAAGAGAATCATGTCTGATAGTTAGGTATCTATTACCATTTAGGATTCCCAATAATTGATTAGCTTGGTGAATTCTCCAATAAGCACATGCATGATATATCTCCACACAAGCGATTGTGAGATTAATCGCCTCCATCTTATGGATAGGTGTATTATGCACCAATCTATCCGACCCACTTGATATCTCTCTCAAGTGTTTTATCACCGCAAACATTTCAATCTTATGTTTATAGGAATTTAATCTCACTATCATAATCTCATTATAATCTGATTATCACCTGCACAAGTTTGTGGACTTCATTATGTGCACACTATACAAAATAATAATAATAAACATAATGAATGAAATGTCATAATTTTAATAAAGATTACAAGTGATAAGCCCTATTGATTGGCTTGTCGAGCACATAATACTAGCAAAAATCATCTGCCTTACCTCATAAATTACAAATCAAAATACCCAGAATGCTACAAGTCCTATCCCCACTGTCCCATGATGCCATGGTCCATGGGGAAGCGACCTTTAACCAATCGAAGTGTCACCTACACCTGTCAATTTCCTGCCCCCATGGCAATATGCATCTAATAGTCATCATTACCCAAACCAATGGTCTTCTGATTCCCAAACTTTGCAACAATGCACCACAACCAAGATTTCCCATAAAGGAAAGAGCTACCAACAACTCTTAACTGTTGATTGGCTACAAGTCACATCAAAGGAGGATTTGGACACGTCAACACCTAGCTTGGAGCTCTAGGGTGATAGCTTCCAGTTTCAAGTGTGGAGGGGTAAGATCAACTAGGCGCATTCCAATCCATTTTCCAAGCCCATCAAGTCAATAAAATGGGAGCTATAGCCTATCAACACCCTACTTTCTTACAGCAAAGATATGCAGAAGGACAATCATGGGTCTGGCCCATAGAGCCCATTACTTAGGCCCATCATCCCTCGAACAACCCACCATTCATTGAGGCTAAGTCCTTGAGCTATGGAGCCACAGTAAGCTTCACCCCTGTGATGCTAAGAGCGCGACAACACCCGCAACCAAACACACCCATGCAACATTAATGCAAGATTTTGTCGGCTATCCTACATGCCTCCATCATGCCAGGATGAGACAGTGTCGTTCGTCTGACATGCCCCACTTACTCTCATAGCTCTACATGGTGTCATACTCCCAACAAGTTGGGAAAGATAGCAAGCCGATCCTCACACGAGGCCATAATGATCCTGCACACTCTTCCAACTACTCTCAATAGCTAGGCAACATGGCTCAGAGAGGGGCAGTAGGCATGGGGTGACCCCTAGCACTTGGTTAAAAGGGATTGACAATGGATGGGGAAAGAAAGAGGAGGTGAACTCTAGACTCTTTCACCCACATACGCAGGAACACCCTTATCTTCTACTCTCTCTCTCTTTTGGGCTATCTTGTTTCTGGTCCATTCCTTGACTTGAGCGTCAAAATGTTCTCCCCTGAAATCACACCTAAGGTCTTCCTTGACTACTTCCCAGGCATAAACGGTGTTCCCCACATTAACAAATCTAGGAGCTCGTGAAGATTAGATGGTGAAAGCCCAGCAACCTCTTTTCGACCTCTACACTTATCAATCACTATAAATTAATCACATGAGAATATATTTAGGTGTGAGGTAAGTATTGTTCTACTTGAGAAAACTGACAATGACTAAGTGTCAACTAACTCCACATCCCCACTTATGACAGAGTGGACATCAAGAGGGTTAGGAGAGTGGCTATTAACTTACGTCAAAATACGTTGTAATCCTGTGCTTGAATAGTGTCTTTGTTCGTTTGAATTCCGATCAGCTTTGAACTCTCATAATGCCATTTACATGCAATGTACGAACATGATTAAGAAAGCAAAATATTCCAAAACCTCGATCAAAATATGGGACTTCCGGACAAAGGCTCCGGTTCTAAGGGCATGCTGGGCTTTCTAGTCGAAGCCCAAGCCGTCCACTTGATGCTTTAGTCCAAGAATGTTAACGCAAGGTGGCCCAGATGAGCCAATAATCCATCGGGCCAAGCCCAAGCCCAAGTGATCCACAAACAAGACAAGGATGTGGATGGGCCGGGGCAGCCGCAGGGCCAGCCCAAGTTTGTGTGGGTCCAAAGCAGATCTGTATTTTTTGGGCGTACATATGGGCCCACCACCGACCAAGAGAATGCTGGCATCCAAGCGAAAGCAAGGCCTACTTATTTGGCAACCGAATAACTAGGCCGTGCCAACCCATACTACTGCAGCATGGCCATACCATGTCGTACCGACATTTTATTTTTTTATTATTTTTTTAATGAGAAGTTAGATTTTAATGGGTTGAAGTGTTGAACCAAGGTCGGACCAGTACAATACTACCAATATCATTCCATACTAGGCCAAACCCGGCTCCACCAAATACACCCGTTCCCAACCATGATTAGTAACTAGGTTTTGTTTTTTCTACTTGTAACTTTTCACAATGAACTTTTTAGTAGTTGGTTTGACTATTTTAGCTCTGAACCCAAGAAACTTAATTTTTCAAGGGAACAAGCCCTTTTGGCAAGAATAGCTGTTCAACTATGCAGTTTAAACTCATGCATGTATGCAACCATGATCCAGCTTCAAATGCCTTCACAAAAAACTTTCATCGGTCATATATGCAAATAAGAAAAAAAGACGGGCTTTCTATTAGCTGTTACGATCTTTGCCGACTAGTGCATGGAAACGGGAACACCTCTCACAACAAATTCCAAAGAGAAACTTGCCCGGGCCCCACGGTGCCTTCAAGGCACAGAGCCAAACACCAACCAATGGCGAGTCTGCCGGGCAACACTTTTTTCTCTCAATTGCAATAGTAACTGCAGCTGGTAAAAGATGCTAAAGATCAACTTGTCTTCCGCCTTCTGACATCAAAGTTCATTGTTCACTTTATCATTCGTAAGGCTTAGCAGATACCAAGATGAGTAATAAGAATAATGGAACACAGAAACCTAGCAGAACACCAGATGACCAATGGCTGAAGTTACACCAGGTGGAACACAGAAAATACATAAAGAGAGAGGCCAGCAATTGGGTCAAGATTACAGATGAAACACAGTGGCTACCAAAAATTGGAAGTTGTTAGAAGGATACAAGTAAGAAAGTACTAGGAAAAAAATGAAACTACCAGATCCTGATAAGTTCTTGAGAAAGGAAACTTGTTGCCTTAAATCTCGACTACAGTGAGCCAATGTCTGCTTATATATTTACATGATTGGGATCTTTGATTCATAGATAATGGAGCAAGAGCCCCAAAAGAATTATAACTAATGTACTGTACTCGTATGAAACTAAAGACCGAAGATTTTTGTAATTGAATGAATGCAATCATACAAGAGGCAGAGGAAAGATTTGGATTATCTTACAAAAAAAGAATGGCAATGCAGCTGTCTCTATAACCACCTGCTTTCTGTCTTCTCTCATTGGTTTCTTAGAGGGACTCACCTCTCCGGAGCAAAAGGTCAGATGAGAACAAACTATGAACTTGAAATTTTCGCTTAATGACATATAGTCTGCCCGTAAGTAACCCATTGCACAAAACTGTCAGAGAACTCTGAGAGCTTCTCTAAATTTCTGGAGGCTTCAAATGGCAGCTCCATCCCTGATGAATTTTGTCCCTGCAAGGGATGCAGTTGAGAGTTCAGCCAAAAGATACAGCATGCATGGTTGCATCACACTAGTTGTCCCAGACAAAATTGGAATGATAGATGCACACAGGAGGGGTCCACTGCAGAATTAGCCAGGGGTCCGTAGGGTGACGTAGCATGACATGAACAACTGGAAAGCATAAGTAACAAGTTGGATTGATGGAATCATGAGCCTTTGGCGCAATGATTTTTCTTGGCAGAAATTCTGCACTATCGGAATACAGCACACAAGGGTCTGATGCAGTGCAGGTGAAGAAGTACCGACCTTAATGCTGGACATATCCTCACTCAGAGGAGTCATTCCTGCAGTTGTGATAACATTTTCAGTTGAGAGGTTCTCGACCGGGGAGTTCATGATAGAGGACCTGCACAAAGCTAAGTGTCATGCTTAAAATTACTTGTTCCTTGCTCATCAAACAAATATGGGGATGACTGCTTCCCTTCTGTTTCCCTTGTAGTAAGGCACATCATTGATGGGAAGATGGATACAACCAAAAAGAGACATCTAGCACATGTAGAATTGTAAAAGGATAGATACATATAGATGGCTACTCTAAGAGAACGTCACTTAAAAATGTCCTAGAAGACACAATGATTCTTCCACAGAAGAAAAGCTAAAACTATAGGTTCACCTGTCAAAAGTTTCATCTTCACATGAGTTTCCCGAGGATGACAACCACTCAAGGTCTAGAAAATTTGAGCAATTTGATGCATCATTGCCATTTTCATTGCAGAAAAAGTTCTTACTATCTGCAAAAAGTTGCCTGCGAACCATTGAGGGAGTATATCTGCAAATGATTGCCATTTACGTCATCAGAGACAAATGGGAAAATAAAGTGAAAATAGTAAAATGATTCGTTTTATGCATGATACACAATGATGTTTCATGGAGGTTCTTTTAGTAGATGATAAAGAAAAATGTATAGTATCTGACCGGGAATATGATATATCACTTTCACAAGTTGAGATTTCTGGTGTTGAGTCAGAAAGACCATTGGCACCTCCATCCTCAGGCATTTTGTCAGGAAATACTGAGTTAATTAGTTTCTTCTGTCTGACAGTGGTGCTTGACACAGGTGTATCGCTATCACACAGAATATTGCCATCTGAGAGGGATCTTTTGACAAATGACCTACAAAGGTAGACCCAATGATCAGTAAGAACATACACAGTCCTCTCTTTGATGCAACACAATTAAGTACACAAAAGACAAGGCATATCAAACCATGCAAAAAACCAAGGATGGGATTTGTGGTCAGTGTTGTGCAAGAGAATAATGAAATTCAAATAGTTTTGAATTCTTCTTCATTGTTAAATTGTGGAGGAAAAGATATACTTGCAAAGTCAACGTAAAATCATGTTGATTTGGGAAACTAAGATAGGCAGCCCACAGAATACAAAAGTTGAACCGGCGATCGACTAAAAGAAGATAGCCACTCTGGTGTAGGGAAAAACAAAAGGAAAGAAAAAGAACAAGATCAACCCCTACTAGGAGGTTGTAATTTGCAAATGAATAATACAACAAAACAGATCCATACAGAATGCCGGTGTAGGAATTTGTTTGAAGTAAATGCAATGAAGTAAAAGATGAACTTCTATATAAATGGAAATGCATCAACAGGTATCACACTTTTTTCTGTAGTACAAAGTTCTGTACAGCTACTTAAAAACAGTGGTAGCCTATATGTCATGAATAAGAAATCAATGTCTATAAATTATATGCATCCATTATGGTAATCTGATCCATACACAATGGATATAGAAACTAACAGCACAGAGACCAACTTCCCACAGAATTTGTTGGTAAGCTGATTATACCAACTGATGAATATCTTAGAAACATTTGATTCAGATGAACTGGGCAAAACAATGAGACCATGCATATTTGAAGTTTTCACCAGATTGCATAACTACATGTGCCCAAGGCTTCACCTGTGATGCTATAGAAACAAAGATAAGATTCACAGATGCATGTAGATAACCATGGAGCCTGAGAAGAACCATGAACTCTCCAAATAAGGACATCACTAGTTCCATTGAATTCATATCACCATAATTCTCTTAAGCAAAATACGAAACTGTTTAGGTACAATATTTCCTTTTCGAAGCAGAATCCATATGGCCGGTCAAGAAATTCTGGACATATTTTGCAAAGAACTGCAAATAAATGCCCAACTTCAAGTATAATTACCTTGAACTTCCATCAGCAAAGATGTGGCCCCGCCTCCCCACACTATAATGCTGATCTGAGTCCAGCTCCCACAGTGCAGGTTTACCTTGTTGAGGTTGAAAGTGCCCCAAGAACCTGCAGGTGCATAAAGCCAAATGAAGAAGAGATAAGCACTCAAAGAAACGAGTCAAAAGACAATCCTTGAAATGAAGGAAAAGTTATATGTTGGTTCAATTTGCTTTTAAAATTAGCCTATGATAGAAGAACGTATGGTCATACACATTTATTGCATCTTGTTTCTCAGCATCCATGTAAGCATTGCTGTAGTATCGTTGTAATGTCCTGAAGAATTCCTGAGATTGTGTGGCTGCTTTCCATTGACCTCTTCGTTCACAAAATATCTGGGAAGCATAAAACCATGAATCGCATAAGAAGTATGAATAACTGTATCCTATAGATAACTTCAAAATGGAAAGTATCCATCAAGTTTCATGTATCCTATAGATTACTTCAAAATGGAAAGTATCCATCAACTTTCATGCAGAAAACCATGGGTTTAACATGAGTAAGAAATCCGCTTCAGGTTAAAAGAAAATTTTGTGTGACAATTGCCCCACAAGGTAATAATAAAATCACAGGTGACAAGAAAATGAAATTCTAAACTGATGGGCCCAGATGTTTTAAATCCCAGGTTACAAAACTAAACTCAACAAGATGGCAAGCCCCCCCCCCCCCCCCCCCCACATTCCATGCTACCAACATGTGACAGAGTTAAAGCTTGTTTCATATTGACAAAATCAAGTGTTCATTCTGTGGGATCAATGAAGAAAACATGGACCACTTGTTCCGCAGCTGTGGCATTATTTATATCCAATGGACCATCTCATGCAAAACTTCCAACGTCAGATCACAGAACCCAAAGAATATTCATGACATGATGAGATGGTGGGATCATGTTCGTCCTTCCAGATCAGTAGAGGAGTGGTCCCCCCGGCTCCCTGCTATGCTGTGGTGCACATGGATGGCAAGAAGTTCTAAAGTTCAGAGGTGACCTCAATCTTTTAACAATCTAAGGAGTGTTATCCATTGGATGGAGGATGGGATTCTGTAGCTAACATAGCAGAACCTGATAGTTCACTTATCATTACAGTTAAACATTGGAGAAGACTTATCTCTTGATGCTTGTTTTGTATTCTTTCCATAGATTTTGTATTTCTTCTTCCTTGGATCTGCCCCACCAAATTCTCTAACTAAACTCAACTGGAGGGGGTGTGGAGGAGTGTATTTTAATACCCTTTTTATCTTCCTCTTCTTTTTTCTTTTTTTCTTTTCTGATTAAGGGTTTCTACCTTGAGCGGCCTTGTACTGTTTCCTCATTAACAAATTCTGATCATTTGTGGTCATCCTAAAAAAAAATTGAAGAAAAGTGTCCACTCCTTCCTAAATAGTTCTATGGGAATGAAGAGAAATGAACCTAAAGAGGTCCAATATATGATGCAGCAGGCAATCAGACTCTTAATATTGAAACAAACATAGTCCAACCTTCCACAAACATGGTCTTTAGCTCTGTAGTCCCAAGGATGGGTATCCAGTGTGCCCCAGCATGGTGGCAAACATCTTGTCAGAGTTGCACAGTAACTTTGTGTTCAAAACCCTAGCAACAGTTGTTATCATATTTAACATGCATGCCTGAAATGGACCCATGTTGACAAAACTGATATAAGGCTTTAGGGTTTCTGTCAATATATAAAAGATTCAGCATCATACTTCAAAAACATAGGTGAGACAATCATCTCAATTAGACCAAAGGAATTTAAGATCTACCTACTTTACGTAGAGATAAGGAATTTTAAGATCTACCTACTTTACATAGAGATACCCCCAGGCTTATCAGGGGGGGGAAACATACAACATTTAGTGGATGGCAGGAAAATTAGAAACTGAGCAGTGAGCATAGACCCCAAAAAAAATTTTATAGACCTCCAAAAAAAAAACTTTACAGAGGCACACCGAAATGACATCATGAGTCTTAAAAAACCATAGATAATAATTGTTACACGCTTGGAAAGATAGGATTAACAAGGAAGTAGTCCAAGCAAGTACCTTATTGTGTGCAGCAGAACCACCATACTGCATGGCAAGTGTATCACCCATGGTCTCATAAAAGCTCATCAAGTCATCAGCCAGAGGTGCATCTAGATCAATATTTGGTTCATCTATGAGACCCAGAGCATGAAGTTGATGCCCCAGGGCAGCTAAACCATATGCATATTGGGCCACATTTGTGCGATCCAAACAGTCTATACAGTTTGTACGAAGGACACCTTTCTGAAACTTGGGTGTTTTCACAAAAGCATTCTCATTATTCCCTCCATTATCTTCCTGAGATCCATTGCTTGAGATCCCCAAGTTAGCTGTGTGATTGGGGCTAAGATTCTCATGTGATAAATCCTTGCCATCATCCTTCCTGGAGCATAACATATAATAGTATCAAAAACAAATGACTCCCCATTCAAAATTGATGAATAGCCAATATGCATGCCAGACTTGTCATGATATTGGCAAAAGAATGTGAAATCAGTAAAAGGTAGCATGACATTAACTAATGGTATACTAAATTTTTGGAATGTTTTAGAAATGTCTAGAAACAAGATATATGCACTTCTGAACTTCTTTATGACATTGTGATTTCATAACAAAATATGTAGAGAAGCTCCGTACATAATAGATGTAATGCACCCTTTTCACCAAGATAACTCTGGTTAACAGAAGTCTTGGATGCATCCCATTTCTAAAAATGATGGAGCCATCGAAAGATATTGTCCCTCTGTATGCTAGTAGCTTAATAGACATACCATCACCTTCATAATTTTCACCCATTTAGAAGGTGAGAACTCCCTAGATGTTTCTCCCTACTGATCTTTTCTACTTTCTTTGGAACCATAAAATGATTATGAATATGTTGAACTTCTATTGATTTCCTCACAAAGAACTCTAGGAATTCTAAGTGGCTCAAATCAAGTAAGTAGCAGTTACATAGAAATGCTGTGTACTCCAAACAAATACAAGAAACACACTAGTTACCCATCCCCGTGTGCCTTGCAGATCACACAAAGGACAAAGGTGGGCCCAATGCCAATCAGGAGAGATCCCTATATTTGACCACTAGAGCTAATGGGGCATAATTACAGGATTATCAGGCATGCATTCAGTCGAAGGTCTCGGACTGTTAGATTGTAAAAGAGAAAAAGAAGTGGAATGATTAAATAGAGACAAGGAGGGATCACAGATGAGGCTACAGAAACTTATTTTTTGTTTGTTTTCCTCTCAAGAGATCCCATGCTCTTGGGTTTCCTATTTTCATCTGAGATGGAAAGGGAGGAGAAAGGGAAGAGGAGAGCAAAGGAAGAGAGGAGGATGGAGGACGGAAGCCACATTTGCAAGGAGGGAAGGTAAGGGAAACAATGGTGCTGGGTACAGCACACGGAGGATAGAAGCAGTAGCAGATGCAGCTGTTGGTGGTGCAGGCTGGGGATTCCAGCAGCCACTGGTGATGGCAGGGGCAGCAAGCTTCAGTCTTCTTCCTAACTATCAATTCTCAGCCCTCCCCCCACGAGAGGCAGCAGGAGGATGTGGAAGAGAGAAATAGGGGATGAGGGAAGTCATGGGCTTGGTCAAGCAGCAGTTTTTTTTCACTTTTAAATGAATAAAGCAAGAGGAAGATAAAAGATGAAATTAAACACCAATAAAAATTTCAATCAATACAAACAAAAGGAACTTGTATGTTGCATAGAGAAGAAACAAGATATACAATCCAAAATGATTGTGGGAAAAATAGAGAAGATGGATTTGTGCCCAAGGAAGAAAAAAGCATAGAATTGCTGTCACGTCGCCATGCAGAGAAACCAAGGTTTTAAAAACCATTCCTGAAACCTGTAACTGTTGGGACCGGTTCTTATTCCAGTTCAAAGGCCATTTTGAACCATTCTGGCCAGTTCCAGTCCCGTTCACCAAGTTCCAGACCAAACTGGTAACTTTTAGACCTTTGTATGGAACAGATATTGCTCAAATTATTGTCAAAGTTCTCAATCAACTATTCTCTACTTCAGCCTCTCATGGAAGGCTGGATCACCCAGAATCAGGGCAACTCAGTCTGGATCCGCTGGATGAGGCCAGGATCGGGCCGATTCAGCCAATCTGGACAATGTTTTTTTTACAGTCAGGATTGAATTGTATCGGGACAAATCGGCCCATGTCATGCCAGAATCCCAGATTGGGTCTGATGCAGGTGGACCTGGCCCAAGACTTTGGCCAGGCCTCCAGACTTCTGCTATTTATAATTGAACAATTATATAAACATCTCCAAGACAAGCACAAACTCTAAAGGGACCTTAACGTGCTCAAAAGTCAAAAGTAATACCCTAAAATTCCGACTGACAAATACACCCCTAAACTTAGTTGTAGGAACGTTAATGAAAAGAACAAATGCACTTTTCAAAATACTTTATAATGTCATTCTAAGTTTACAATATCTAAAATGGGCAATCCTACTTCATATCTATGAGAGGCAAACCACTGTTAATGTCCTCAATTACTAAATCTTACATCATGATTTTTATGTTCTTCAATACAGGGTTTGCGTTAGGTTGACAGCCAGCAGTAAAATAACGTCAAATCCTTACATGAATTCTGATCTAAATATTTGTGCTAATGCTAGGGCGTCCCCCGTAAGCGACGCGTTTCATCGGAACCCGGATGGAATGATAAGTGAGCTAGGGCCAGCTAGGGCGTTCCCCATAAGCGACGCGCTGCGATGGCGCCCGATTGCGGTGTCAAATAGGCAAGGGTTCCCGTGTGGGGTTGGACGAACACGGGTAAAGAAGTTAGTCCAAAAACATAGGATTCGTCTAGCTACTTGGAATATAGGAACTTTAACAGGCAAGGTTTGGAGTTGGTCAAGTTAATGAGGGATAGAAGGTTAGCATAGCTTGTCTACAAGAAACTAGGTGGAAAGGATCTAAAGCTAAAGATATTGATGGTTATAAAATTTGGTATACAGGAACTAGTAACTCTAGAAATGGTGTGGCCATAATAATAGATAAAGACTTAAAAGAGAAGTTGTAGAAGTTAATAGATTGGGAGATAGACTTATCTTAATAAAACTTATCGTAGGTGAGGTTACTTTGAATGTAGTTAGTGCATATGCACCACAAGTGGGTTTAGAAGAGAGCATTAAAAAGCATTTTTGGGAGGCTATTGATAGATTGATCCAAAATATCCCTAGTGAAGAGAAATTTTATTGGTGGGGATCTTAATGGTCATGTGGGTGAAATAATAGAGGATATGAGAGGATTCATGGAGGATTGGTTTTGGCGAGAGAAATGACATGGGTACTAGTATTCTTAAGTTTGCTATGGCTTATATCTAGTAATTGCTAACACATTCTTTAAAAGAAAGACGAACACCTAATAACTTACAAGAGTGGAACACATAGGAGCCAAATTGACTATTTTCTTATTAGAAAGGCTGATAGAGTTTTGTGTAAAGATTGCAAAGTTATTCCTGGAGAGAGTTTAGCCCCACAACATAGGTTATTAGTAATAGATGTTCGTATTCCAAAATTTAAAAGAAAAACCATCATAAATAATTGTGCTAAGATTAAGTGGTGGAATTTGAAAAGTAAAAATTTAGAAACATTTAAAAATCATCTAGTAAAAGAAAATATCTGGAATTCAGATCAAGAAGTTAATGTAATGTGGAATAATGTCACAAATTGTATAAAAAATGTAGCAAATCAACTCCTAGGTAAATCTAAAGGTAAAAGGAATATAGAAAGAGAGACTTGGTGGTGGAGTGAGGAAATTCAAAATACCATAGAGCTAAAAGAGATTGTTTTAAAGCTTGGCAAACAAACAAGAATAATCAAACTTAGAAGCTTATAAAATAGCTAAAAAGAGGGCTAAAAGAATAGTTAGTGAAGCTAAGTCCAAGGCGTATGAAGAATTATATAATAAATTAGGAACTCGAGAGGGAGAAAAAGACATATTTAAACTTGCTAAATTAAGAGAAAGGAAGAGTAGAGACTTAGATCATGTTCGTTGCATTAAGGATGAAGATCAAAAGGTTTTGGTTAAGGATCTAGAGGTTAAAGAGAGATGGTATAACTATTTTCAGAAATACTTAATGGAAATTGTTTTAAGGATGACTCCTTAGAAGAGAATCAAGTGTCAACAAAATTTGATAAGTATCAGTATTTCAGGCGTATTAAGATGTCAGAAGTGGGCGATGCTTTAAGAAAAATGAAATTGGATAAGGCCTTAGGACCGGATGGCATACCTATTGAAGTGTGGAAAGACTTAGGAGACATTGGTATTAAATGGTTAACTAAGTTTCTCAATAAAAAAATTTTAAAGGAACGGAGAATGCCAGAAGAATGGAGAAAAAGTGTTGTAGTTCCTTCTATAAAAACAAAGGGGATATTCAAAGCTGTAATAATTACCGCGGAATTAAGCTTATGAGTCACACTATGAAACTTGGGAAAGGGTAATCGAGAGCCGAGTGCGATGCATGACTAGTATATCAGAAAATCAATTTGGTTTTATACCTAGTAGATCTACTACAGAAGCTATTTTCTTATTGCGTCAGTTAATGGAGAAGTATAGAGAGATGAGAAGAGATTTATATATGGTTTTTCTTGATTTGGAGAAGACGTATGATCAAGTACCGAGAGACTTGATTTGGTGGGCATTAACAAAGAAGGGAGTCTCTCAAGGATATGTTGACTTGATTCAGGACATGTACGAGGGTGCTACTACTAGTGTGAGAACTATTACTGGAGAGACCCGTGAATTCCCGGTCACTATAGGTTTGCATCAAGGTTCTGCCCTAAGTCCATCTCTTTGCTCTGGTTATAGATGAGGTGACAAAACATTGCATGATGATATCCCTTGGTGTATGCTATTTGTAGATGATATTGTCTTAATTGATGAGAGTATTGATGGTTTAAATGTTAAGTTAGAAAGTTGGAGACATGCTTTGGAGTCTAAAGGTTTTAAAATTAGTAGCAGTAAGTCTGAGTTTATGCACTGTAATTATAGTAATCAAAGGGTTCCTCGAGGAGATGTGGTTCAAATTGATGGTCAAGATATTTCTAAGAGTAGTAGCTTTCGATACTTGGGATCTATCATCCAAGAGAATGGGGAGATTTATGACGATGTGGCACATAGGATTAAGGCAGGTTGGGTAAAGTGGAGAAGTGCATCAGGAGTCCTTTCCGATCGTCGTATACCAGTGAAACTTAAAGGAAAGTTTTATAGAACGGCAGTGAGGCCTGCATTATTATATGGCACAGAGTGTTGGGCAGTGCGAAAGGAACACGTAAACAAAATATGTGTAGCAGAGATGAGGATGCTGAGATGGATGTGTGGTAAAACTAAGAAAGATAAGATTAGGAATGAGCGCTTTCGTAAGCATCTGGGGATAGCTCCAATTGATAGAAAAATGAGAGAAAATAGACTTAGGTGGTTTGGACACGTGTACCGTCGCCCTACCTCGGCGTCGGTTAAAAGATGTGACCAAATTTTAGTGGATGCTAGTAAAAGAGCTAGGGGAAGGCCTAAAATGAGATGGTGCGATGTTATCAAGAAGGATTTGGACCTTTTGAGTTTAAACACGACTATAGCACTTGATAGAAATCTTTGGCGGAAATGGATTCATGTAGTCGACCCCAAATAATGGGATAAGGCTCTGATGATGATGATAATGAATACAAGAATACCTAAAAGCAAGGTTTGACGGATCGGCGTTCTCCCTGATTTGGTTCGATTCGCATGGAATCGGTCCGATTCGCATAGGATTATTATATATCATATTTATGTATGTGTGTGTGTGTATATTACCCATAGGGGAACACAGTTTCCTCTTCATACATTATTTACATTCCATATCATTTAAGTAAATGTAATTATAACATTTACTTAAATGATATGGAATGTAAATAAGGAATAATTACATTTACTTAAATGATATGGAATGTAAATAAGGAAGTACCCCCCATTTGGATCAATAAAAATATCAAAAAAATCATATCTCTTACAAAAAAAAGTCAACTCTCCCATCGAAGAAGAAAATTGTGATTTCGGTGATTTTAGCGAAATGCTAACTTTCTAATCTCTCATAATTTGGTCTATCTAAAAATTGATAATTCAAATAAACCATATGGAACACTAAAAATCCAAAGTCCGGTAAAAAAAATCAAACGTGCATGTGACTTCTCCAAAGGAGCCGCTCTCCTACTAAAAAAAGTGTCAGTTCCTCCAATCCATGTCAGAATCAAACAAGATAATGAAAATCTCGCATCTGAATAAATACATGTAAATACAAAGCATATATGCATATGAAAATAGCACACTTCAGTGGATCATGTTTCTTTACATATCAAATATATCTATTGAAAATCTCTCTTCTTTACTTCTTTACTTCATATTCATTATTGAATATTTTCAACTTAGATTGTCCCTACCGACATTTTGAGTTTATCTTGATCTCTTCAGTAATTTTCCCAGAATTTTATAACTCAACTCTAATAGACAAATCAAATGACTAAATTATCTCTATTAAATGAAATCACTATAAACCAAATGACCCAACTATGCTCAATTGGGATGCATGCAGATCAGATGGCATAGAAGGATTGGTACTTACATTATGTCAGTCCATCAAGTCTGACATTTATTGTTCTCCACAATGCTGGGATTTTTTATTTCTTCATCACTTAATAGTACCCTCAAAGAAGGTAATAAAACTCTATATAAATACTTCATTTCCTCAGTCTAAACTCTGAAAATCCGGGGAATTGTATCAGAGTCAATTTCAAAATTAATATTCTGGGACCCAGCAGTCAGCCAAACAGTCTCAGACCCCTACTTTCTCTAAGGTTGCCTTGGCTAAGTATCATCTTATAGAGTAATTGATATCCAGTTAGGTGGCCAATTGGAAAAAATTCAAGTCAGTCTTGACATAAAATTGGCAACACATGTCAAATGGCATTAAAAATTTGCATAAAATGTCTTCTTTTTTTCACGAGAAAGAAAGGTTAGCTATGGCTGATGCTCAGAAGTCAGAACACCTCAGGTATGTTGATTCATGGTTTGTGTTCAATTGGGTTCCTTTTCTCCCTGAAGCCAGTTGGAGAATGTTTAATGAGCATTATGCAAGATCCGGAGGACAGTCAACATGGGTCTCTACACAAAAGCTTCAGAGTAGAAGGTTTTGAATTAAAAATGATAATTTCCAAATTTGACTTTTTGCTTACCAAATCCGTAAATGGGAGATCAAACTGACTTCAAAGTAGTTGAAATTGAAACAGAGGTTGTGGATTACTGAACAAGGCTACATGGTTTCAGTTCACCTCGGTTTTAAAGAGCGTAGGCCATCAATGGGAGAGGTATCTACTTGACTGCTTCTTTAAAGGACAATAACTGATTGGTGCTTCTCTCAACTGCATCAGCCTGTAACTCCACCCAGAAATACAATTCCGATCTAAACTGGAAGAGCAGCTCACTGTACCACTAAAAAAAAGGGAGAGAAAAAAAAACAGAAGTATCCATCTTGCATTGGAAAATGGTTTGGAGCCCCTAGCATGATCTTTTGAAATATATCAAAAGATCACTATATGATTCCTCTATCATCTATTGGTTCTACTAGAGGAATACGAAACTTCCATCAGCACAAATACTGAATTACACAGATGACTAAATGTGCTTGATATCACCATTTGAACCACTTTGTTCGGGCAAAGATTCTCCTTCAAAAAAAAATTCCTCTTAAATAACCCCAGAACACTTTATCATGTTTCTTTCAAAAGAACTTCTGAGCATAGTGCAGGCATGACAAAATTTACTTAAGAGTTAAGCTTCCCGCATGAAAATGATCTCAAAATTATCCACAGTGCCCTCATAGACTGTGTGATGCAGGAGCATGGGTGAGCTTCTCGGTGTGCATGGGTCCATCAGATTACTGGGTTTTTGTTGTTTCTGGGCCCGAGATGTACACATATCCTATTTGGGCCTATCAGTAGATAGGGTTATTAAGAGTCTTTTATATTTTCTTATGTATCTTCCCTTTGGTCTTTAGTTAGTGAGTTTTTAGTTAGCATGTGGTCCATCGGCCTTACGTGGTTTGGCCCATTAAGGGGACTTAGAGTTACACCACCCATTATAGAAGGGGTTATATTATGAATTGAAAAAAAATGGAAAGAAGTTTGCCTTGGGGGCGCTACCCTCTCTCCCTATTGATCCTTGCGAGGGCCAGTCCAACCAGGCCAGGGGAGGGAGGCCCCAGCCCAATCAGAGCAGGTCAAGGAGTGCAATGCTCCTGGCTCCCCCCTCCCCCGCCTAGCAGCCCCACCACCCCAATCCATTGCTGCACCACCGACCCACCTCCGCCTTCCCCTGGCACTGCTGCTGCCATTCTCCCAACGAGGGTGAGGGCGACCCGGTGCTTCCGCCAAGCCCCTCCGCCACTCCCACAGTCACTGTCCAGCTCCTCCACTGCCATTGCGCCCTCCCCTCCTTCCCTTTCTTTTTCATTACCCCGCTTCCCTCTCTCCCCAGTCCATGGAAGGAAGAATCGCCGGGATCGAGCCAGAATCGCTCGATCCCGGATCGGATCGACCCCCCAGGACCGATTCCCCCTTGAAGCCCCCCCAAACCCCACATTTCCGGCTGGATCGACCTAACTCAGTAGGATCTGAGTTGGATCGCTCGAGTCGAACCGGGATCGATCGATCCCGGCTCGATTCAGTCGATCCAGACTGATCCAGGTCGATTCCCTCAGGCTACCTTCAGGATCCTCTTCAGGCAGGGTTGTCAGGATCCTTATTTACCTGAATATCATTTAAGTAAATGTTAGTATTTGTAGTTTCATTTACTTAAGATATTACATGTAAATAAGGAAGTACCCCCATTTGAATCTAATAAAAATATCAAAAAAATCATATCTTACCAATAAAAAGTCAACTCTCCCATCGAAGAAGAAAATCGCGATTTTGGTGATTTTAGCGAAATGCTAACTTTTTAATCTCTCGTAATTTAGTTTATCTAAAAATTTGATAATTCAAATAAACCACATGGAACACTAAAAATTCAAAGTCCGGTAAAAAAAATCAAACGTGCATGTGACTTCTCCAATGGAGCCACTCTCCTACTGACAGCACTTAGTCTGCTTGAGACCTCTCAGGATTTGGTCAAACTTAAGTTATCATTATCCAAACCTCTTAGAATTTGGTCAAATTGAGCTACCATCACCCAACTCATGACACTCATGAGTTTGGGTGATGATAGCTTAGTTTGACCAAATCCTAAGAGGTCTCAAGTAGACTTAGTGCTGTCAGTAAGAGAGCGGCTTCTTGGAGAAGTCATATGCACGTTTGATTTTTTTTGTTGGACTTTAGATTTTTAGTATTTTATTAGACTTATTTGAATTATAAAATTTTAAATATGTCAAATTATGAGAGATTAGAAAGTTGCTACTTTGATAAAATCACAAAAATTACGATTTTCTTCTTGGATGGGAGAGTTGACTTTTTATTAGTAAGAGATGTGATTTTTTTAATATTTTTATTGGATTCAAATGGGGGATATTTCCTTATTTACATGTAATATCTTAAATAAATGAAACTACAAATTTAACATTTACTTAAATGGTATTTAGGTTAATAATACACCAAGTCTTTAATATTTTATACTTTTCTTGTATTATTATAGTAGTAATAATACACAAAATCTTATTTCATATATTATGAATGCATGTATGATGGTTTTTTATGCAAATATTAGTTCTTTCAATTTATCAGATTTTCCCTCATTTTTTCTGTTTTTTCTATTTTTTCCTGAATTTTCCTGAATTTTTTCCCCAAAAAAACCATTTTATAAACTGGCCGATCCAGGATCGGCCAGACTTCCCTTGGATCCATGGGATCTTGCGATCCGATCCGATCCAGGATCGGATCGAGCCTGGTCGATCCCGATCCCGATTCCGATCCTGCCTTCCTTGCCCCAGTCAGCCCCACCACCCGATCTGCCGCCATGCCCTTCTTCCTTGCCATCTTCTTCTTCCTCCGACCACTGTCCACACTCAGCCACTACGAGTCCAACTTGACCTGCTCTGACCACTCACACCTGGACTGCTGGACAGGCACCGGTCTCCTGTGCAGCATCCCAGCAATCACCAGATGCCTGTGGCTGTGTATTTCATCCACCACGCACCACCCCCTGCCCAGTGGCCGCCCCTGTGCAAGTGCCTAGCCCAGCTGTCCGCACGCCAGCACCAGCACACCAGGCAGCTGCACTGCGGCAGTGTCGCCAGCCAACTTACCCAGAAATGTTACCCAGTCATCGGGCTTACCCAGTGATCGTCGCCAGCACCACTACATCACTGGCCAAGCTCTTTTATCTGCACATGCATGGCCTTCAACAAAATGCCACTGAGTCGGTGAGCCTTTCTATTCAAATTGTTGGTTGATCTTCAAGAGTTCGGTGATTTGTCTAGCTCGAGGAAAGTACTCAGCGGATAGTCCCACATCACTCAGGCCTCAGTTTTATTTCACTTGGGAAGGTATGCTAGCCTCATAGACTGCCTCATGAATTACTTCACGATACCATTACCCAGAAGAAAAAATAATAATAATTAGAGAGGAAAGAGGCACACAGAAGAAGAAAAACAGGAGGCTGCCATCGAAACAGGCCAGCCCCCAAAACACCCTTTTATAGGGGTTGACTTACACAATGAGAAAGACCAAAATACCCAAGGGAAGACTGCAACAAGACATGAGAAGCTATTAATAGAAAAGAAAAAAGACAGAGCTAGCCCCGTTCTTGACTGCAATACCCACTGACATGACTTCACAAAATTCAGTGGTATCAGCCACCAATAGGAACCAAGACATTTCCCTTCACATCCGTCATAGTCTGCAGAAACATGGCTTTTCCCTTTCTACTGCACAAAGCAGGTTATAATAGTCAGGCCCTCCATATGCTAGTCCATCAATCAATGGAGATGGCTTTTCCAACAACGAAGATTTCTTAAACGAATCCCTTAAAAAGTTAAAAAGTACATAATCATTGAAAGTACTTGTTAGCGGCAGTCACCCTTACTACCCAGCATGGATACTACCCAAGATGATTGTCCTCAAAATTGGGAACAAGCAAATATTAATGATATGAGTTATTCCACAGACAGACATGACAAAAGTTCAAAACAATTGGCACTTCCATTTTGCTTTCATGTCATTCTTTTCCAAGAAGGAAACTCAGCCTCATTAAGATACGATTGTGCAGAGTGGGGGTAAACCCTAGGAAAAGAATATATGTGAAAACAATCAAACTTGCAGGATAAGGGAACAAGTGAAAAAGAGAGGAGCAAAATACTTACTCAAGGACAGGCCATTTCATAGCACCCTCTATTCTCAATGATGGTCTCACTTGACAATAAAACAAGCCCGTCAAATTCAAAGCATATGTTGCCACTCTGCCTAATGTTGCCAAAACATTTGTGGTTTTGCTGGGGGAAAGAAAGGGAAACTAATTGGAACTTGAACAATGCTTCCAGATATCATCATTTGATTAAGAAAGAATTGAAGAATTCGGGGATGCACATTGTTAGTATTATACAGAGAAAAATGAGAAAGACATGAATACCTTCTCGAGTGTTTATGAAGATCCCAATGCAGGAATCTCAAGCGGTTCTCCTCTGATAAATCTCTGTTGATAAAATCAATTGCATTTGCAAACTCTGCACGAAGTATGGACTCTCGAGGTTTTTTCTCACGTGTCTAAATCATGTAAAACACACCAGGAAGCAAAGGTCAATGATGCACTGATTAAACAACATCAACATAAAGTTTTCTACAACAGTCACATATTTAGAGTCATTTGTAGCAAAGTGTACATATCAAACCTTTTAACATTCTAGAGATAATCAATAACCGGAGGATGATTAACACCAAACTCCGACAGCTTTAGATTATAGTAAGTACCTTGATCAAGTTTAAAATGATGATTGGATTTCCATATCTTTTGACAAGATTCTCAAAGTGAAGCCGTGTAGCTTCATAGTTTTGATCCCTCCTGTGCACTGAAGGTTTAAAAAAAGAAATGTGAGTGGAAAAAAGGATAAATGTGTAGCCAACCTTAGGACACAGAATTGAAAGATACTTACAAATTATATCAGGCTTCAGATTCAGCCGTGAAGTTTCTTGTGACCAGAAAAGTGGTATGGAACCCCTATTCTGTACAACAGAGCTTATCTGGGCTGGATGCCCACCTGGAACATCTTCAAATACTATTTGTTCTGTCTCTACATCATTGGCAACTCTACCTTTCTCATTTACGCCACGTTTTAGATACCTAATGTAGAAAAAGAGTCGTAACGAAGAGTAAGCACTCTAGGTCAGAGGATGGGCAGACAACATAGAAAATGAAACATGTATTGCAAATAATCCAAATTATATGATCGATGAATCATATAATCCAAGATGTTGAAGTTTGTGAAATAATCAATCTAACCTGGTTCCAGCATAATGACGGGAGCGCCTAGCAATCAATGTCAATTTAAAGTCCTTTCCGTATATTGAAAGTTTTGCCTGGTTTTACAATCATTAATCAAAAGGACAACCATGAATAACTTTGGCAACAAGAAAAATAAGTTTGTTAAAGCTTAGTTTGAGAATATTATTTCACAAAATTGATTGACTGAATCAAAAGAATGCAGCATAAAAATTATAATATGATGATCTGGTGGCGAAAGAGGGAACATACTGCTAATTATTATATTTCAGTTTTTGTGCCGGAAAAGTAAGGATGTACATAGAAGAAGACCAGTTTGTATGGCAAAGTTATCGGTTTTGCATTTTGGAAGGCGATAATTCTAAAATGGAAATTTATCAAACCTTTACCTGCTTAAAGAAGCCGTACACAAGTGCAACTGTCCAGAGAGTGTTTTTCAGATGAGTCCGTATTCCGCGAGTTAGATATTCATTCCATACAAACATTGTGTCATACACAACTTGCCCTGTCTGACTATCACATAAGTTCTTTTGAAGGCTACGCATAACATGATATGAGTAGCTGAAAAAGAAGTCTTTTGTAAGATCCACCGTGCAGAGGAGCTTCTTGTATCTAGGCCATCAATGGAAAAGAAGCAAAAGGAAATATGTGTGAATTTCTACGTGATGTATTTGATTTAAAAAAAAAGGAAATGACTGCAATGTGTGGCATAACAGAGGGAATAATAACGACAGCAAGAAAACAACCTGAAGTTGAGAACCTCAACACCTTCTCTCATTCAAGCATAGAAATAACGCAAATTATGTGACACGTGCATCATTACCCTAATCAGTAATTGAAATGGCATATATGCCCACAAAACTGTAATTTTACTTGGAAGATTGAGAACAGCTACTCAAAGAACTGAGCAACTCAATACATAATTCCATTTCTTTCCTGGTCTAAGAAAAGTAGGTTATTTTTATGTAACTTTTCTCCTTTTTAGGCACCTAATCATTCTGTCAGGGAATTGTGCTCAAGTTTCCAACAATGCAGACGCACGTTAATACTTTGCTCATTTTACCACAAAAGAAAAGCATAAGTTGCATCACCACTGGGCAGAAATAGCAACAATTCTCTACAGTTGGAAACAACAAGTTAAATAAAAACTAGGAAGCAAAGCTCAACAACTTTGCACATTACACATCTAGACACATTAACAAAGTGTGACATTGTGCTAAAGTAGAAACTTGAGCTGTCCACAAAAAGTACCATGACATTATACATTTACACTGTGGAATGGACAAAAGACCTGTTTTCATTCTTAGAATTAGCCATATCAGTCTGCACAGTGGAATTTGGAAGTGCAATCATTTCACTCTTGGTGATGGCATATACAGTGTGACCACAAATGGCTCCAATTTGCCTTCTTTTCGTTATAAGCAGCATATAATAAGGCCCCAAGAACTTGATAAACCCTGAGAAAGTAAAAGGTTAGGATTGTGTGAGATAAGCAAAAGAAGTGTAAAAACCTTCACGTGGACATGGAAATATGTCAGATAAGCAAAATACGTGCAATAACTTCACGTGGCCATGGAATAACCGTACATACCAACAATTCCATAACAGTTCGTAACAAACTTAAGGCCACCAGTTGATCTGTTTCCTTCATGTATTCGCTTCAAGAGGTCACGACATTCACTTGCAGAGTAGGTGGTGGAGTCCTCACGGATATTCAACTCACAGGGCTCCAATCTATCTATCTTTAAAACCTTCCATAGTGTTTTCCTCTTGTCTCTTCCTATCATGTAAAATTTCTGCAACAATGCAGCAGCTAAGTAAGCCAAAGCGGTTGATGCAGCAAGAAACGCGATCCTATCCCTTTGTGTCACACTTCCTAGCAGAAAGACTCTAAGCAATTGAAGCTGAAAGAATGAAAAACTGGTACAGATTACGAAACAAGGTAACTTTGTCGTACGGATAGAAGTTTGACACATATCGGTACATATCACCTCCATAGCTCATCAGAATTAGCAGAAACCAACAAAACAAGGTTGCGGAACACGTAGAAGGAGGAGGACCAAATTGAAGATGCAACCTTTCCGATTCAAAAGAACTGGTTATGTCAGAAGCAGACCAAGAAACGATTAGATACAACAGCAGCACAATAACACAAATACTTTCAATAAGCATCACCTAAGGAAGAAAAATCACAGTTATCATTCTTGATTTGGAGAAGTTTACATGAAGAGAAGCAACGCAGACGAGGAAGCAACTCAGAAGGATAGGGATTTAAGAATTTTTCGTCCCAGTTAACTCTAAACAGCTAACTCGAAACAAATGAGAGAAGAGAAGGAAGTAGAAGGATTGGTACCACAGAAAGATCGGCGAAACAACGAAACAAAATCGGAGAAGAGGGGGGATAAAAAAGTTTCTTTTGCGCTCCCTTTCATTCTATATCATGCTCCTGGGAGTGCTTACTGATCGGGTCTCGTAGAGTCGAAACTTCTGGAGGTAGCAGCTCGCCGCATCGCCACCGCCGGACCCTTCATGCACGATCCGCGCCGCCGCCAGCTCGCCCTCATCCGCGGGCGCCGCCGTCATCTTGCCTTGGATCTCGAGCTTCCCTCCACCAACTCCTCGGCTAGGATCACCTAGGCTGCTTCAGGTACAGCATCTCCTTCCACCTCGGATCTCTCTTCCTCCTGCTTCCACCCCCTCAACGACGGGCTACACCCAACCGCCGCCGCCGCTGCAACGCCGTCCCTCTCAAGCACAATTCCCTCCCTTCCATTCACAGGGGGCCGATGGGCAGAGATGGGCGGAGGCTCCTGAGGCAGCCTGTGATCCACGGAAGAGAAGACTAAAAAAAGATTTGACAAAAAAAGGTAGGTTTTTGGTCTCCTCGTGGAGGAGCACTGGAACAAAAGCAAAGAGAAACCGGATTCGCGTACGCGAACACTCCAACACCACAATCCCCAGCAAGAAACAATCTTTCTACAAAAAAATGGAATTGGGTCGACTCCGCTACTGTTCCCGCTGTCGCCTCCCGGTTGCTTCTCCAAATCTTCCACTCCCTCTCCTACTCCTGGTCTTCCTCCCCTCCTCTCTCCTCCTCCTCTTCCTTCTCCGGCGCGACTCCCGCTGGTTCAGCTGTGTTGGAGGAAGAGAACTCTGGGTGTGTTCCTCTCTATCTCTCTCTGGCTCTGGGTTATGTGTGTGCTGCGCTGTTTACCTCGAGATCGCGAGGCCGGGCGACGAAGGAAAACCACAGCTTGCGCGCCGCCTCAATCCACACAAAAACAAAAACAAAATAAAAGAGGGAAACAACAGAGTTGGAGCAAAAAAGTAATAAAAATAAAATTTTCAAAATTATTTCCGTAGCTTCCCAGTACATGAGGAGGCATATATATCGCCGCCCCTATTTTTGCGAAGTCTTATTAGAATATTTTTCCCTCGTATTCCAGTCCAAAGGAACTATCTTTGAGAAGGACACGAATTTTCCTTCCCCCTCGTATTCAAGTCCAAAGAAGCTCGGTATGATACGTGTTGTTGGGTTTCTTGACTCCACCACCTTATTTTAGCTCAGAATATTATGTGGACTTCTTCACTATAAAATTTTGTCTTATGAAAGAAACCGTGGCGTGGGCCGCGAGGAATGCCGCCGTTAATAATTAGAAGGTAGTAATAATACTCTGCCATGATTGGGTCTTCCTACATTCACCCTCGTGTTCTTACCTTCACCCCTCTCTCTCTCTCTCTCTCCCTCTGAACAGTGTCCTTTCCAAAGTCCTTAACACCAGATGGCAGATACCACGTTTAACCACTCCCCTCTTCTTCATGCATGTACTCTGGTGGAAGTCAGAAGCTAGAAGAGGGACGGCCATGCTCAGGATCCCCCCTCCCAATGGAGGTCAACGGCGAGGAATCCGAGGGACGCGGGGCGGTAGATAGCAGTTTGGTAGAGGCGGCCGCCTCGGCCGTCCGATCCGATGGCGACGGCTCCCCCATTTCCCCGGGGAGCCCTCAATCCTGTGGGCCTCTGTAATCTCAAAGGGCCCGGTGGTTCGGCCTCAACCGTCCTGATCGGCCGTCTGATCGACTCAATCTTGTGCATTTCCTTCGTTCAAGATGCCCATTTTGTGGTGTACGATTTGATTCCACAATCATAGTTGTGATGCGACGAGAATAATGGGCATTTCGGAGGGCATGCAGGGGGGGGATGAAGGAGGAGAAATTGGAGAAGATTTCTGCAACAGGAAATGCGAATATGCCATTCTACATATTCCTTGCGTTGTGGAGTTCTCCTGATCTGAGGAGGGACAAAACTGCAAAGTAATCATCATGCATGTGCATTTGTTCACATGTATTATTATTTGATTACTTTCAATACAATGTGAAATGAAGACAACTACGGATAGATGCATCTTGGACCGGTATAAACAAATAGTTGTGTGTGGTGGGTTCGTCGTCGATCACCACTATGTATTGATCAGCTCCCATGATTGTTGGATCACAACGGCCGAAGTAGCTACTAGCTAGCTAGTTAGCCACTAGATCTAACCCATATATACATGGATGGACCACCACCTCGGGCAGGAGATGGTATTATTCTCTTGTTTGATTGCCATCAGAAATCCGAGGGGATAAGGGGACAAGAGAGGAAAATTTTGAAGTTAAAAATTATTTTAGTTTGAGTAAGATGTATAGATTAGCCATATGGATATCTAAAATTATCTATAAATAAAAAAAGAAGATAAATCTATTCCACCCATAAAGAAGGTATATAACTAGATAATTTCAAGATAGAATGAATAGAGAAAAAGAGTGTTATCGAGTTAAGTTGAGTGAGGAATAGGTGTAAGTCATTCTAAAATAAATTATTCTTATTCCCTAATTTGATGTTGTTTGGTATTTGCTAGGTTAAATCTATTTTCAAATTTATTCTCCATTTGTTGTAAACATAGATGGAAATGGGGACATGTCATTTTTTGTGACAATTTTGCCTTTACTATCCCTACTGTTGAGGGCATCCTAGGATTGCGTAAAACTCAATCTGGCCGGGTAGTCTATACTTAGTCAGGTTATTTTTGTATAAAGTATCTAGAAATCAAAATATCCCCAAAAGATTGAAAACTTAGCAAGAGTGGTTTTCTGATTATGCCAAATCAAAATATTTTTTAATCGTGAATTAATAATTTCTAATGGTGAATTTATCTCCTCTTATCTCTCGTGTCAAAGTGGCCGGACATGAACGGGATATGCAATTCCATATCGTGTGGCTGGCAGGGGAAGTCCAAGGGTTGCGTTTGTGTCTGGCTTTGGGGAAGTTCTCAAAAGCTACTGTCATGTCCTTATAAGCATTTTATCGTATTTTACTACGGTGGACGAGACACTTTTAAACCTACAGTTGCCTTCCAAATAGGAGTTTAGTTTTAGACCTTCCACGTACGGTTGTCTTCCAAACAAGATTAACTTTGTGTTTGTTTTTTTTAAAGTCATAAAGTGATCATATGCATAATTTGGGCATAAGCATGGCATTCTAGAATCACGAAACGAGGGTCAGAAGAAGAGGAGCCTAGAAACTTTCGTGGGTGGTCGGAAGGTTGGGCAAGTAACCAAGTGGAACTAGTCCACGCAAAGGAGGATTACATCATAGGACCAGCGAAAGCATCATCACCACAATAGCGAAGTTTGGGTGTATATCTATATATATATAAATATAAATGCATATACGTACGGGTGTGTCTTACAAGGAGGCGAAAGCAATAATTGGGAGAGTGCCATAGAATTACTTGGTCTGAGGTGCTTCCCTTTACCTTCCTTTCTCTTCACGCGGGACGGGGGGTTTGATTAGCTTCTCCTCGTGATTGCTTGGTCTTCCCCGGTTGCTTTTGTTCGTTTTGGAGGTAAAAGGAGAGAGAGATCAGAGGAAGGTAGCGCAAGCCAATGGGAAGAGAAGGCCCCTCCACGACAGAAACGGCACATAATAAAAATGACCGGTCGACAGGTACGTAGGCATACATATATATTATAAGGGTGGTCTTCCATTCCAGTTCTTACTTCATATATAGCCCCCACCAACCAACCCCAATTGCAGTGTCTACATCATATACCGACTAGGCCACCACGGATGCACTCACTCGCAGGTGCAGCTACCCATCTCTCTCTCTCTCTCTCTCGAGGTAGGCCATCGATTTCTAACTAATACCGAAAAGAAATTATAAGTGTCCATATATTTATGAGAAATGTTTACAGATTACTGCCGTAAAAATATACTCGGCTGTCTATTCGCACACATAAATGGACGGATCCGTCGTTAATATATATGATAGTGAGACTCAGGCTTGTATGTGTGTATTAATACTTAGGGTCAAATAGTTTTTTTAAGTTTAAAATATATTTTTATATTTATTAATATGATCTATATAGCTAGACACATGCATGAAGCAGAGTCATGTGCCCGTCTGTGGAAGCACGAAGCCGCACTCGCAGGAATATTTGGCAAGGAGGTAGAGCGCCGGGGTTCGCACTGATGTGAGTTGTTCTGGCAATCACTTTGCAGAATAAATTGCGGACGACTGTTAGTACTATAGCTAGTACTCTACCTAGCTAGGGGAATCAACAACGCGGGTTGCGGAGAAAAGAGAGGGCCGGGGCTAAACAAGAGGACGGTGGCCGGTGAAAAAGAGCACATGCATTACGAGGATCAAGCCACCCTTAATGCATCGTAACAAGAACTTTAATACGACCAAAACGAAGAAATCACAAGGACTTTTTTACAGGGATAAATATAATACTTATAGGTATATGTAGCTAGGTACATACATAGAAAAATAAACGATCGAGGATGTATTTTTTATGTGGTAAACATATTATTTCGCATGATTAATTACGGGGTTCTCATTTTGGGGGTGAGCTATATATATTATATATGCAAGTGTTATATATATATATATATATATATACACTCACTTTAAATATCGTGCCCTCAATGGTATACTGCAATGTCATGCTCTGTGTAATGCCATGCACCATGAAAACCATATCCCTGCGAAATTTAGAATTGGGGAATTTGACGTTTTGAAGTATCAAATTAAGATAGATTATTCGGAGATTAATTCATCATAAAAAACTGAAGGATCCACTTCCTGGATAATTAAACAAGAGAGAGATACAGGTAGATAGATAGACAGACGCAGAGAGAGAGAGAGAGAACCCTAGCTAGGTAGGTCTCGTGATTCAGTACATCACAACATGACTAATGAGCAAGCAGTACTCCTCATCTCCCATACATGCATGCGATTCACGACATGGCCAGTGCAACAGGGTGGGGCGGCTGGGATCGAATAATGCACATTAATTAATTAGGACCGAAATGAGAAGGGGACATCCTTAATTAGCAGCTAGCTGTTCCTTGATTTGTGTAAGCAGTACTACTGCGTCCTAATCCCTGAAAGGTCCTCGCTCTGAGTTGGCCACGAATTGATGCATCATCATACGTGCGCCCTACACTTTTGTGCTTGTCCTCGGGGGAGAATGCCATATGTGAAGATATATATATAATAGGCGAATACTTTGGACTTGATCAGAGATCCATACGGCCTGCTTCCAGCTGGAAACGAGCTAAGGAACAACTGCCTATACAATTAATTAATTAATTAGATTCCTGCAATCATATTGGCCGATTTATTTAGGACTCCCTTGATTGTGTGGCTGATCTGTTCGCGCTATGGAATTCTTCGTCTTCACGACAAGGAAGACCAAGAATAAGCCTGCAGCCTGTCGTCCTCAGTCTTGTGCATGGCCATCACCATGCGATCTCCCGTCGTGCATGGCACGTACAGCTGCAGGGGTATCTCGATCCTTTCTTAATTTTGATTTTAGTTCATATTTTCTGCCGAGAAACTAGCTATAGAGAGCAGAAGAGGCTTGTTATTCTTAATTATTAGATGACGAGATTTTTTATTGAGCACGTACACTGTTGTACTTGTCATTTTTGGAGATTATTCACGAGTCGATTCGTTCTGATTCGGATTCAAAAATGTTTACTAGACATGAACTGAACAATATTATCCCCAACTCGAATTCAATTGAACCAAAATAATTTGGTTTGATTCGGTTCAAATTGAAATTTTATAATTTTATTTAAGTATGAATGATTTTATTAATGTTTATATACTTAAAATGATGATTAAAATAAAACAGTGTATTTGTATTTAAATTTATGTATATAATTACATTATTTAATGTTAATATATACAGTTGTAATAAATTCAATTATGTCTGATTTAACACAAACTGAACTATATATATATATATATATATATATATAATATATATATATATATATAATATATATATATATATGTTGTTCTTGTTGATCAAACCAAACAGATGAGCTCGGTTTTCGGTTTGAATAGCATCCTATAAAGTAGAAAGTAAAGGAACATGCATAAATAATTCGAAGGTGTTCGGTTAAATTGTATGCGAGCAATTAAGCAAAGGCCTTTGCTGATTGGCGTTTGATCTTGTAATTAATTTAATGTTGAGGAGACACAATTACATTATTATTGTGTTTGGTATTTGGATAGAGTGGGGATAAGTGGGGTTATCTTCAAAATTTTGAAGATAACTTCAAAACCCCACTCTATCTCAAATCTAGCTATCCAAATACCAAACATAATCGAAAATTTTGACAATTTCGCTCAATTTGGTTTACATATTCCAATATCTGGAATGTTCCAAGGAACTCATCAACATACTGTTTCATATCTTCCTGTTCTAGCTGTTCACATGTACGTGAAAACGACTAATCCATTTTTTTTTGGACAATTGAAAACGACCAATCCCGGCCCTACCTCTGATGTTACAAATTAATGGAGAGGTTAATTTATTCGTCCCCTTTCAAGCTGGGCATGTGCCAAGGGAAAAAGAGATGAAACAGAATTAGGCACTCTTTGTTAACAAGAAACACTGTTTTGGGAGCAAAGAGCAAAAATTCATTGGTTTCGTGAGGGCGATTGTTGTACAAAATTTTTCCATACGAATAGATCGAAGAAGCTTTAATAATATTTCATGGATGGAAATGCCATTAGGGGAATGAACGGGCAACTTGGATCCTATCAAGACCCATTTTCTCTATCATTTTGATTAGTTATATTCTTCTTCCTCTCCATCTGCAGCTTCACCCACCTTCAAAATTGCTTATTACAAGATATAGAGGATAACAAAAATAATATAAATCATTTGAAAAGTAATCTTATTAGATGATAGTCTTACAAAACATCTCTATTTCCGTTTAAAAACTCTTCGTTACTTAGGACTAAACTCAACCCTAGTAATGAAAAGACACTTCTGTCCCTGTTCCTCCCCACCCCCATGCACGTCCCCGGACATCAGCCCCCCGGGCCATGAGCACCAGCATCACGCGCCCCCATGGGCCACCCTTGCGCTGCCATCTTCCCATGCCAAGGACGAAGGGGAGGATGGGAGAGAAATTGGTAAAAAAAAATAATACTTTTTTATACTATCCCTATATTTTAAGTTTACATGGTCATTTTTTCATCCCAAGCATTCTAGTCTTAAAACTTATTAACAGAGTTCCCAAACGGAATATTCCTCCTTTTGATGCTTTTTTATGGCAACTAACTTCAGCGGTTGTTTATGAACGCAAGCACATTTTAAGGGTTATTAAGAAATACAAAATTTTCAGGGTGTCTTTTAGAATAATGACAGATTTGGGAAGCAATATATAAAAAAAAACCCTTAAGAAATACATGGACGTAGTGTAATCAAGATTCGCCGTATTGTTCGGATCGATCGTACCGCATTCTCTGTGGTACGGTACGGTACCCCTAAGATACAGTGGGAAAATGACTTGTTTGATTTTTTTTTTTTTTTTTTAGTTTTGTGACTTGATGAATATTTAAAATGAGCAAACTTCAAAAGAAGACTCTCTATCCAAACTCAAGATAGACTCTCCATCTCTTCTCATGCATGCACCATTTCTCTCTTCTCTTTCTCTCTCATATCCTCCAGAACTATCAGGGATATCATGCCTTCTACAGCCTGAAAGAAGATAGATATGCTCACGAGGTCTTTATCAAAATTGTTCTACTCTTCTTCAGCTTCGTCTTCGAAGTTGAATCACCTCAATTGGTGGTATGTGCTCAAAGTTATAGCAGATTATTCTTCACATTTTCTCTCATATCATGATCTACATATACAAGATTATCATGCCTTCCACATCTCAAACAAGGACATATCTCTTCGAGACTTCTTCATGAAAGTTGTTCCCCACGACTTCTTCTACGAGTTCCAACTAGAATCACGTCAAATGAAGATATGTGCTTAAAGATACAGTATATTATTCTTGACATTCTCTCTCATATTGCGATCCAAACTAGCAGTGAGTGCGGCCCCTCTACAACCTGAAGGAGGGTGATCCAGTCTTTGAGTTCTTCATAAAAGTTGTTCATGATATGACCAATGTATTCTATTAGATCAACATCAAGAATCTGAAAACAGAAACAAAACTGTAATGTCTTAAAATTTATAATAAAATATTAATATGACACTCAAAAATTAAAAGAGATAGTAAATTATACGTAAGATATGATCACTTATATAAAACATAATTATCTTTAATTTAGAATATTTCCATATTATTAATATAATTCTGGTACTATATTTGATTGTGTGTACTTCAACGGGACGACATTCGGTTCCAAAAATAAAGTCAAATTTGAAGTCATCATAATTACTAGAAAAATATACTGATTTTAAAAATATAAAATATCATGAATTATTGATGCATAGATGTTGAAATTAAGTCGACCTAATAATTTTTTGGACAATTTTTACTTGACAGAAAATTAATTTAAAAATTTAAACTATAATTACTATAATTTGTACCATCTCTTAATTAACTTATGTTTGAATTTTTATTTCAATTAGACATCATTTAGACCTCTTAAGTGTACATAGGATTTGTCACAGTACGGCGAACATGGTGCACTTCAACGGGACAATATTTGATTCCGAAAATAAAGTCAAATCTGAAGTCATCATAGTTACTAGAAAAATATATTGATTCTAAAAATATAAATATCAGGAGTTATTGATGCATAGATGTTGAGATTAAGTCGACCTAATGATTTTTGTGACAATTTTTACTTGACAAAAAATTAATTTAAAAATTAAACTAAATTTACTATAATTTGTATTATCTCTTAATTAGCTTATGTTTGAAATTTCATCTTAATTAGATACCATTTAGATCACTTAGATGTTGAGATTAAGTCGATCTAATGATTTTTGAGATAAATTTTACTTGACGAAAAATTAATTTAAAAAATTAAACTAAAATTATTATAATTTGTATCATCTCTTAATTAATTTATGTTTAAAATTTCATCTCAATTAGACATCATTTATCCCTTAGATACACAAGATGTGAGATGAGAAGGTTAAAAAAAGATAGATCTGCCACGGACCGAACCGTAACATACCGCAACGTGCCGCTGTTGCATGTTCGGGTCACACAATTGATGTGACCCGACCGTGTCATGACTCGTGCGAGTGCGATTTGGCCAACCATGAGTGTAATAGAGACATCTAACATAAACACACGGATACACACACTCTCTCCCTCTGTGGAAAAATGGAAGAAAATTAAGAACCCCCATTCATCAAAAAACACGAGTCGTTTTTAACATTTGACGTACGTATAGTTGGAACTGATCGAAGAACAACCCATTGTAGTCCGGTCGAGTAGGACGATTCATAGATGGACATAAAAATTTGATTTAATAAGATTATTGATGGTACAATCATAAATTTATTTTTTAATTTAGTAGAATCACTCTACTAATTATAAATTACGTTGCGTCCGTTCAAATTACACTGTACACATGTGGAACAGATTCTAGAGTCTAGAGAGAAGCTCGCCATTTGAGCAACCTTAGCCATGTGATCATGAGCTCCTCTTCAATACCATTGCCGGCCTCCCAGCCGGTTGGTCAGATGAGACTCACACCCATGCACATTGCTCCTCAACTCAATTGCAGTCCCCATCTAATCACAATACCACATCTATATATGTATATATGATTTGAGTAGAGAAAACGAAGTCCACCGAATCGAGATGAACGCGCCCCGACCTTTCTTCTTCCTATTCCGTCTTATAAGAACGAGTTGGCATTTGGCAAGATGACGATGAGTTGATGTAACGTGGCAATATTCACACGTTAGGAAGACGTGCACAGAAAAATATGATGTTTTCAGCGTGATAGAGTGGGTCACTTAAACGTCTGATGACATTTTACATCATCTTATACGGAGGAAGGTGATGGATTTGCATCATATATATATATATATATATATATATATATATATATATTATATATATATATATATAGTGGCAACTGTCATGATCAGATGGACTCCATGCAGCAACCGATAGGCTAGTCTCTCGGTGGTCTCATCTTCTCTCTCTAGACTTCTCTAGAGAGAGATTTGAGGAAAAGTGTTTTGTTTGTGGGCGTCCCAAATCTTGTGTAACGACTCAGCATCCGAATTATTAATTACCCACTAATAACTCGAAATCTGATTCGTCACCCACGAGTCAAAATTCAAAAAGGTCAAAAGAAATATTTAAGGAGAGCATATAAGAAAGTGCACAAACCACAAGAACTAATAAAAATCACTATATATATATGTAACATCATGGTACAACTCAGAGCAGATCCAACAAAAAAAAGAGTACAGTAAGTACGTACACAAAAGAGTACTACTCCCAACAACTAAGCAAGTCCAGCACCGGAGTGACTAAACTCCTCAGCACCGGGAGCCGACGACAAACCACTTGAAAGGGAAGGGAGTGAGTCTCAAGAAGAGACCTAGTAAGGACACTAACCCCACGGTAAACAGTACAAAAGTGCAGGAAAGTAAACTACGCTAAAGTAACACTGCACTAAAACACACGGAAGCTGGTGGCGTGATGCCCAACTCCTCACAAAAGGGCGTCAAAAGACTGGAACCTCGCATGCTTAACAGTGTAGACGTATGTTTTTCAAAACACACCCCACAAAGAGAATGATTAAAAAAACAAAATTTTAAATGAAAGAAAATATGAACGCGAAAGGGGGGAAAGGAAAAAATGTGTGTGTGCACAATATGGAGTGTGATCGCCAGGTACACGTAGGTATCGAAGGAGACGCGCGAAAAGGGAAGATGCGTGCTTATCTTCACCCGAAGATCGCGGGAGAGTGGTGTGTGTCCTTCTTACTTCTTCGGCTGGTCGGGAAAGAAGATTTAGCTTCGAATGGGTTACCTTGCAAAAGAAAACAAGTGAAGATTGATTAGACTTGGAGGTGTAGCACAAAACTCAAATAAAATGAAAGAAAAGACAGTTGCATGGGCGTTAACACACCTCGTGAGGTGGTGTTAAACCCCTAAAAAGTGTGGGAAAGGAGAAAATGATGTGTGTTGTGTGTATAATGACATGAAATGATGCTAAATGATGAACTAAAAATAAAAGAGATGAAAGAAAGGGGGAGTGATGGCGATGTAGCCCGCTGCTTGAAGATGGACGAAGTGGAAGAAGTGGATGGAGAACTCCTCCCTCCTTGCTCCAATGCGCGTGAAGAAGACGGAGACTCCGAACTCCAAGGGAGGAAGACGTGGAGTGGCTTGGAATGAAGCTGGGTCTTCAATCGACAGGGCTTCGCCGTAGTGTGTGGGTTATACACAAAATAGTAGCCTCAGGGTCTATTTATAAGGGAAAAATACTTAAATCGCGTCTGACACAGTGGACGCTTATCTAATGAATCACGTCAAACATAAACGCCGCGATTTCAAAGATTCACTTGCTACGATTGAGCCCTTCCAAACATCGATTATAGCCATTTTAAGAATCGCGTCGGCAAAGACCGTCGCGTTTCTAAACCTTCCAATTTGCCACGATCGTTTCCCAAATATTAAAAATGGAAATATTTAATCGCATTTGATGTATCGGACGCGGATATTAAGAGAATCGTTCTTTTGAGGGAATTGATCTTTGTTTAGAGGAAGGTTAGAAATGCGTCGATCTATGTGAACGCAAATTCTAATTAGCAACAAAATCTTTCCAAAAATAATTTTAAAAATTATCATAATTCGAAAATGGAAACCATGAATTGCGGCGGCTATGTTGAACGCGAATCTAAACAGAGTAAGTGCTAGAAAAGGAATTGTGATACGCGTCGGTTTTACTCGCCGTGGATAAAACTCCTTAAATGGCGTCCACTGTATCAGATGCGGATTAATGAAGTTCAATAGACTCCCCTTAGCCCCTTAGAAAAATCCCTAAAAATTCTAGAAAAATCTAGAAAAATAAGAAATCACTCGAGAGGTTAATTGAATAGAGCCACTTCGAGGCATCGCGGTGTAACATAAAATTTGCTCGATATGTTACCAAAATGACGTGTCTACAACTGTCTCGCCTTAATGTCTGCTTTGCAAGGAAGTGGAGAGAAATGGAATGAAATGAAGGCAATGAAATGGGGTGAACGAAGTGGAACGAAGTGGAGTGAGTGAAAAGTAGACGCCAAGGTGTGATGAGACACGCCCCACTACTAGAAAAGTAGGTTACGTAGACGGCTGAAAGCCGTCTACAAAAAGTGTAAAACCGTCTATAAAACATTTGTAGACGGCTACGCAATCGTCTACGCAGTCGTCTACAAAAAGGTCGTCAACAAAAGATACATAGACGGCTGTTTAAAACCGTCTACAAAAGTATATAAGTAGACGGCTAGAGAGCTGTCTACAAACATAAGTAGACGGCTAATTTCTATTCTACAAAAAAATTATATGTAGACGACTACTCTAGCCGTCTACAACTAAAATATATGTAGACGTTATATAACTGTCTACAAATAGTACATATATAGACGGCTTTTATAGCCATCTACAAAAAAAATATTTGTAGACGGCTATAATAGCCGTCTACGTATGTTTCATTAAAAAAAAATATTTAGCCTCCACTCCACGAAGGTTGTCCTTGGTGGAGCAGAGGCTGTCGCCGGAGAACACCGCCTCCGGTTGAGCCGGGAAAGCCTGGAGGCTCGCCCGCCCTCGCCGCCGACACTGTCCTCAGGGAGCCAGACCCACGCAGCCGTTATGGGAGGGAGCGAGCTGGCCAGAAGCAACCCCTTCGACACGAGGTACTCCGCAGCAAGCCGACCAGCCTCCAGCAGCACGTCGGCCCAGTGGCGCGGTGGCGGCGGCGGCGGCGGCAGTGGCTATGGCGGCGACGTCCGTACAGACAGCGGGAGGCGGTGGAAATCTTGCTTTGAGCTGCTGCTCACTGTGGGTTGCAACTGACGCATGGGGGGCGCCGATGGGGTAAACACCCCTGCACGTCACGGTGGCGGCGGGGACGAGGCGACTGCACAGCTGCTGCTACTGCGGTGGTGTGGTCGTGCTTGCAAGGGCGTGAGGAATGCTCACAGGCGGCAACTGCTAGACGCGCTGGGGCTTGGAGACCGACTGCATGCGGTGGCGAGGAAGGGGTCGTTGCGGCAGTCCAGCGGTTGTGGGGCCGGGGCAACCATGGACGGGAGGAACCAGCACTGGTGGACGGCGGTGATGAGGGCGGGTGGGGGTGATGCAGGCGGTGCTGGAGGCTGGAGAGGAAAGCGAGGAGGGCCGCCGGCGTCAGTGCTGTCTCTCGCGACGAGGCTCTCGGGCAGAGGAGATGGGAAGCACAAACAGTGAAGGGTGGGGAGAGATCTAAGAGAGAGAGAGGAGGGGGGGGGGGGAAGAGTTGAATGGGGAGTATTTAATGCCATGAGAATGGGGGAACCGGCGATTTGGCGCTGGGAATTCAAAATTTTGGCAAAACTCGGCACAGAGGAAGGCGGGAGATCAAATTTTTTGGGGAAGAAAAGAGGCGCCACTTTTTTTTTGAAAAATTCAACAGGTTAAATATTTAATTAATTTGTGGATATTTAATAAGAATCATTATACCTATTTATAGGCGCCACATATATCTATTTATATATTATACATAGATATATAGATATAGAGAGAGATATATATAGATAGATAATAGATAAATAGATATATGTATATTATATATATAGATAGAATATATGAGTGAGTCTATGGTGCGGCGGGGTCCGTTGGTGCGGCCCCGCCGCACCATAGCTGGGCGCCCTCGGATGGGCATCCGAGGCGCCAAAATTAAAAAAAAAAAAAAAAACGGGACTTGCCACCCCCCCCCCGCCCGTTACGCGCCGCCTGCGGCGCCCGCGTAGCACGCCGCGGCGGGGGTGGCAACGTCCCGTTTTTTTTTTTTTTTTTTTAATTTTTGGCGCCCTCGGATGCCCATCCGAGGGCGCCCAGCTATGGTGCGGCGGGGCCGCACCAACGGACCCCGCTGCACCATAGACTTCACCTATATATATATACATAGAATATATATTATAACAAATATACATAAATATATATATATACACATAGATATATAGATACATATTTGGTATTTAAATATATTTTAAATAAAAATGTTTTATTATTAATATTTATATATTAAGATCTAATTATATAGATACATATAATATACATAGATATATAGATATTATACATATATATATATATCGATATTGATATAGATATAGATATTACATATAGGTATATAGATATATATCTAACTATATATATATATATATATATTTAACATAGATATATCGATATATATAATATAGATATATATTATATACAGATAATATACATAGATATATAGATAGATATTATATATATATATATCTGATATCGATATATATATATAGATATATATGGATATAGATATATATCTAAACTATATATAGGGGAACACTTTTTGTTTAAATGACAAGTACATCTATGTAAATATATTCATATGATAAGACTTGATAAAGTAGAAAGCTGGACTGCATCTATATATATATATCTATATCTATATCTATATCGATATTATATTATATAATATCTATCTATATATATCTATGTATATTATCTGTATCTATATATATATATTATATAAGATATATAGATGTATATATTATACATAGAATATATATATATATACATTGATATATATAAATATATATAGATATAGATATACATAGATATATACATATGATATAGAATACATATATATGTATATATTATACATAGAATAATATATATATATATATATATACATTGCTATATAGATAAATATATATATATATATGTACATATATGATATAGAAATAGATATATATATAGGTATAGGTACATATATGATATAGAAATAGATATATATAGGTATAGATACTATATAATATATATATATCGATATATAAATAAAGATATATATATAGATATACATAGATATATACATATGATAATAATATACATATAGATGTATATATTATACATAGAATATATATATATATATATATATACATTGATATATAGATAAATATATATATATCGATATATATGTACATATATGATATAGAAATAGATATATATATAGCTATAGATACTATAATAAATATATATATACAATATATATATATATAGATATATAGATATACGTAAGTATAGATACTATTGTATAAAGGGAGAAAATTTTTATTTCACAATTTTTTTAAAAAAATAAATTAAAATTACCATAAAATGTATCATCATCCAATTATTTATATTTAAATTTTCATCTTAATTTAACATCATTTAAATATTAAATTAAAAATTTAAAACTATTAAATAATTAATTTAATTTTTGTAACATATACATAGACAGTTTTAAAAAAAAATCGTCTACGTATGTTTGATATGTAGACGGCTGCTTTAAGTCGTCTACATATCTAAGATATGTAGACGGCTTGGTGAGCAGTCTACGTAACATATGTAGACGGCTACAAATAGCCGTCTACATATGTAACATATGTAGATAGTTGTCTATAGCCGTCTATGTATGTGACATTTGTAGACGGTTAATGTAGCCGTCTACATACATATGTAGACGGTCATAAAAGCCGTCTACCTATTTAACATATGTAGACGGTTTCATATAGCCGTTTACAAATGTTATTATTTGTAGACGGACACGATTTACAGCCGTCTACTTAGACTATTTTTTTTGTAGTGCCCCAACAACATATGACTGGAGTTGTTCTTCATTCAAGTGGAGCGACTTGCAGAAATCTCAAGAGAAAAACTCAGTGCTTGGACGAAAGGAGAAAGAGTGTGCACGTGGGAACGGAAGGGAGAAAGATCAATTTTCAGCGTCGGGGAAGTACCTAAGGACACAATCCGTTAGGTTGCACTATTGGGGGCGTCTGCCACTGCCTCTGGTGGATCTTAGGGAAAATAGATGAATTGAAATATGAATCCAAAATAGTGAGTTTCTCATGAAATGATCTTCAAACATCAACAAAGTGAACTGAGTACTTGACTCGGACTGGAATATTTCATGTTAATTTGAAGTTTAGGAAACAAGTGGTTCTCTTTAGTTGAGCACGAGAGTGATCATCCAGAATTATGCTTAAAGTCCTACATGATGCATGCTGGGCTAAAGAAAAGATTAAAATAAAAATATATATAAAATAATCAAGGATAATATTTCTACGATGCTAAACTCAAGAAACCAGATGGAATCCATCATCCTTCTGCAATGCAACGGCCTATCCTCAAGTCATAAGAATCTTCTGGAATCGTCATTGTTTTTGGCGGAGGAGGGGAACTCAAATTTCAGATTTATCAGTCTCAAGGTCCTTGATGTGCTCTAATAGAGTATAGCATATAGTAAGATGCAATATATACAATACCAGAGGGGATTGCCGAAGATGATCATGAATTGTACGGCGAGAAACGCATCCAGAACCTGCGCTCAAAGATTCATCAGCACTGACAAGCACCAATAATATAGCAGAAAGAAAATAATGCTTGCTTGTAAATCGCGCAGGTATATTAGACGCCTTTACTTGAATCGCGTCGACTTAGTCGACGCGTTTCATCTTACCTGTCGCAATGGAAGTCGGACATAGCGCCTTGAATCGCGTCCGCTACGTCGAACGCGATTTAAACCTTCCACTGAGGCTTGATTATCTTACCTGTTTTGCACACTTTCCTCTTGTAGCACCCTTGATTTTTAAAACCCAAATAAAAATAAAATTTATATTTTTATAAATAAGGAAAAATAGAAATTTTTTAATAAAAAAGGGAAATAAATATAATAGAATGATTTAAATCAAAGCCCATTAGGCTAATTAGTAATGTGATGTACTAATGGTCCTAACATGGTTGGTTGGGCCCAATTAGGGATAACCCATTATGAGAGGAGAAGTAATTAAGAGAAATTCGTATCTAATTAATTAATAAATGGAAAGGGTCAAATTAGCTATTAAAATAAGTCATATCTATCCTAAAAGAGTCCTACACTTACCCTAAACTTTTACCCACGAAATTGGATCCCTTCCCAACTCTATTAGGTGGATAAATAAGAGAAAGAGAGATAAAGAAGGAAATTCGATTTAAAGGAAGGGAGGACTCTTAGAATGGTTAGGACTCTTATAGTTAGCCATATACCCCCAAATTTCGACCCTAGCAACCCTAGTTCATGTCTAAGCTCTTTGGAGATGAAAAAGAGAAGTTCTGGACTAAGAGCAAGGAGAGGAGGAGGCTTGGAGCTTGGATTTTCTCTTCTTTTTCATCATCAAACTAGGGCTTTCTTACTCCACAAAAAAGGTAGGCAATCTCTCATGCTAAATTCGTGTAAAAAATTATCCTAGGTAGCCTTCATGAACCTCTTCAAAAGCCCTCTTGTCTCGTTGTATTTCGCTCATCCATTTGGGCGAATTTAATTCGTGAAACCCTGCTGTTATCATGAACCGAAATCTCATATTTTCTCTAATTCCCCACATGTACTTGCCCTCATGCCATGATACAATTCTCATATATACTGAATCTTATTAGCTTTCAAACGCCTCTAGTCTTGCTCTATTTCGATCTCCCATTAGGGAGAATTAATTCTTTGAATCTCTGTCAGAACCATGCACCTGACCCTTCATGTTTGCTTGTAAACTCCATGCATACTTGATCCCACACCATGAGAAAATTCTCATAAATACTACATCTTATTAGCTTTCAAACACCCCTAGTTTCGGAATTTTTCATCATGTATTCATCTCTAATTAATTCATTGAACCCTGACTGCACCTGTTTAGGTCATTGGAATGTAACCTGTTCAAAGCATGCCTATGTAGCCTTTCCCTTGGCAAGGTGAGTGCATTGGCGGCCATTAGAGCATTGAAAATATCAGTGAGTGTTTCCGGAAAAGGGGGATAATGGGTTCTCCTTGGGCCAGGGGGACGTCTAGGTTGTTGAGACTCATAGTTGCTTGGAGGGGGTACCAGGTTGTATTGTGGAGGAGGAGGAGGAGGTTGTTGTTGCTGGTATTGAGAAGGGGCAGGTTGGCGCTACTGAGGCTACTGGGGCTGGCGATATTGTGGAGGTGGTGGGGGAGCATGATAGTACTGGTTGGTGGGAGGCTGTTGGTACTGGGGCTGCTAGGGTTGCTGCGGCTGTTGAGGCTGTTGGGGTTGCTGAGGTGGTGCCCTAAACATGGGAGGGTTATTTGGCTTAGAAGCCGGCTGCTGTGGCTGTTGAGTTTTGTTGCTAGTACGGTAGGTTGAGGGACTGGGGTTACCCATAGCACTCACCTGCTTGTTTTGCATGACCCCCTCGGTTGTGGGACCTCCAGTAGGGGGAGCACCATTATTTTTCTTAAATGTTCTAGCCTTCATCTCAAACATGACCATGATCGGAGAGTCCTTCAATTGAGTCTAGATGTAGCGAGCTCTCTCATACAGTTCCTCCATGGTAGTTAGCTTGTTCATCGCCAGAATGTGTCGGAACTGCAGCGTGGCATTCGCCGTGATCATTTTCACCTGCTCGGATTCGGACAATGGGTTCCTCAGTCTCTCAGCCAAAGCTCTCCATCTATCATCATAATGGACGAAGTCCTCATCTGCCTTCATCTTCTCAGCCATTAAATCAGTTATTGATATTGCGGGACCAACCCTGTCCATGTACCTCTGTAGAAACTTCCTTTGAACTGCCTCGAAATCTTCAGCATCTGCGGGCTCCAGAGAATAAAACCACTCAAGAGCAGGCTCGTCCAAGGACCGACGGAAAAAGAATGCGAGGGCACGATTGTCATTTTTCCAGAAGGAGGATTCGTACATGAACTCTTTAATATGCACGAACGGGTTGCCGGTGCCTTTGTAGCGGCGTAGACCGGCTGCTCAGAAGGGGGAAGATGAAAGACTGGCATAGAAGGGAGCGCCAGTTCAAAAGAGTCCTTGGGTGCGGACACCCTCTTCAAATCTTGTTCCAAACGACTCACCTTCGCCAGGAGGGCTTGGGTGAGTTGATCGGAGGATGGTTTATGGGGCACCCCGGAAGAATGAGGTTGGGGTGCGCTCAATTGGACAGAATGATAACGAGGAGGTGCGCCAGTGGGCGCGGAAGCATGGGCTGGAGCCCGAGGAAGATAAGTGGGCTTTGGAGAATGTCCACGAGTTGGGACAGATCAATGGAGGCAGAGGCATTTGCAGTGGTATGCCTCGGGGAGAGTTGAGGAAGTTGTGAATCCACCTCATGAACATGCGACGTGGATGGATCGATGTGGGGTTGATTGTGGATTTGTGCGAGTTGCTGATTGGAGTCATACACCTCATCGTATGCATCCTCATGATAACCCATGTCTTCGTATTCGGCCATTAGGAGAGATCGGCCTGAACGAAGCTGCATAAAACTTTAAACAACAAGTTGATTAACAAGCAATTAGCAAACAACTACTCAAACAAGTGTGAGAGAAGATGTTAACAGCTTTTAATCAAAGACTTGGGGATGCTTACGTCTAATTAAATGTTCAATAAAGTTCAAGATGGATTTTAATTGCAAGGTGTCACAACAATTGGGTATGAGCCTAAGTGGGTAGGATAAGCACTTCGGGTCCACTAAGCAACACTCCCTCTCACGCAATGGGTGCTCTAACTCGTGTCTTCGGAGTGGTACAACCTGCTCGGTCCGCCATGAGGGAATCCACGGGGTACGGAGACTTACGGAGGTCCTGATGAGGATTCTCTAGCCCAATGAGATAGAATGTCCAATAGGGAGATAGCCCTCACCGAGAAAGGTGTTTGGATCTTAGGAACAGGAGGGAAGGAGGTCCCTTGGCCGAAGTATGCCCTGCAAATGCAAATGATGCAAGAGGTGACAGAAACCGAGCTCTGTGTGACAAACTGAATCGCGTCGACTACAGTCAACGCGCTTCAAATTAATCGCGTCTGTTCAGTCAGCCATGGATCTGACAGCTCGCAGAAGCTGTAAGCGCTGCACCGACTCCCTCCGGCGTCTGTCACAAATCGCGTCCGGTATGTCCACTGCACAACACATAAATCCCGTCGTCTGAAAGCGACGTGAATAAAAGAGGCACCCGAGGACAATTATCAAAGCAATAAATCAATAAGCATGCTATCAACTGATCAAATATCAATCAAATCCAAATGATTTTTTCAGGTGAAGGTGAGTAAACAGAGAGGGGAAGAAGATGGTGATTTTTTTAATCAAAATTTATGGAAATGTAAAGAAAAGACACAAATACAAACCAGTAATGACGATGGGAGATCTTAAAGAGCACCGCGTGGGGTGCGGAAGGAGGGGGTGTACCGCATAGGGTATGAAGGGAGGGACACACATGGGTGTCGAAGAAGAGGCACACGTGAGTGCCGAAGGAAAGGTAACCGGATCTAAAATGAAATGAGTCCCACCGTGATCGTCAATTTGTAGACGTATTTTTTTTCAAAACACACCCCACAAAGAGAATGATTAAAAAAACAAAATTTTAAATGAAAGAAAATATGAACGCGAAAGGAGGGAAAGGAAAAAACGTGCATGTGTGTGCACAATATGGAGTGTGATTGCCATGTACACGTAGGTACCAAAGGAGACGGGCGAAAAGGGAAGATGCGTGCTTACCTTCACCCGAAGATCGCGAGAGAGTGGTGTGCGGGTCCTTCTTACTTCTTCCACCGGCCGGTCGACAAAGAAGATTTAGCTCCGAATGGGTTACCTTGCAAAAGAAAACAACAAGAAAACAAGTGGAGATTGATTAGACTTGGAGGTGTAGCACAAAACTCAAATAAAATGAAAGAAAACACAGTTGCATGGGCGTTAACACACCTCGTGGGGTGGTGTTAAACCCCTAAAAAGTGTGGGAAAGGAGAAAATGATGTGTGTGTGTATAATGACGTGAAATGAAACTAAATGATGAACTAAAAATAAAAGAGATGAAAGAAAGGGGGAGTGATGGCGATGTAGCCCGCTGCTTGAAGATGGACGAAGTGGATGGAGAACTCCTCCCTCCTTGCTCCAATGTGCGTGAAGAAGACGGAGACTCCAAACTCCAAGGGAGGAAGACGTGGAGTGGCTTGGAATGAGGGGTGCTCTTCCTTGGTTCGAAGCTGGGTCTCCAATCCGACAGGGCTTCGCCGTAGTGTGTGGGTTATACCCAAAACAGTAGCCTCGGGGGTCTATTTATAAGGGAAAAATGCTTAAATCGCGTCCGACACAGTGGACGCTTGTATAATGAATCGCGTCCAACATAAGCGCCATGATTTCATAGATTCACTTGCTGCGATTGAGCCCTTCCAAACATCGATTATAGCCATTTTAAGAATCGCGTCAGCAAAGACCGCCGTGTTTCTAAACCTTCCAATTTGCCACGATCCTTTCCCAAATATTAAAAATGAAAATATTTAATCACGTCTGATGTATCGGACGCAGATATTAAGAGAATCGTTCTTTTGAGGGATCGATCTTTGTTTAGAGGAAGGTTAGAAACGCATCGATCTATGTGACGTAATTCTAATTAGCAACAAAATCTTTCCAAAAATGATTTTGGAAATTGCCATAATTCTAAAAATGGAAACCATGAATTGTGGCGGCTATGTTGGACGCGAATCTAAACAGGGTAAGCGCCAGAAAAGGAAGTGTGATACGCGTCGATTTTACCCGCCGCGGATAAAACTCCTTAAATAGCGTCCACTGTGTCGAACGCGGATTAATGAAGTTCAACAGACTCCCCTTAGCCCCTTAGAAAAATCCCTAAAAATTCTAGAAAAATAGGAAAGTCACTCGAGAGGTTAATTGAAGAGAGCCACTTCGAGGCATCGCGGTGTAACATGAAATTGGCTCGATATGTTGCCAAAATGGCATGTCTACAAACAGTACACAATAGAACACAACACAACAATAGTCATACTCCACACAAGAAGGTAGGACCAGCTATGGACGTTCTGTTCTGCTTCCGAGTTGGTACTCCGGATGGTTCACCGAACATTGTTGTGCTCCCTCGATGGCGGCGTTGGCGTTTGCTGGTTGCCGATTGACCCTTATCTTCGCTCGTTGACTCCCGTTGACCGAGTTGACCAAGGGGAAAACAAAGAAACCAGCAAAGAAATTGAACCAGATGTGATCTCCAAGGCCTTACTTGTGCCCAAGGAGGTGTTTGGATCGCGCCGGTGATGTTGCCTCGCGTAGCAGATGATGGCAGGACTCCGACTTTCCTCTCTTCGGCTAGCCAAAGAGAAGAAGCTCTGCGGTCTCGTTTGAAGTGTTCCTCCAACAAAGAAGACTCTATTAGACTTTGATGAAGTATAGTAAATGTCCAGAAATGAAAAAGAGACCCAAAAGGAGAGCCCTGTACCGGTTGCGGGCTTGAGAAGAGGGGTGGCCAAATGCTATGACCACCTTCTTCCCTCCGTTTTTGATTTGGAAACTCATTTTAGGTGTATAGGATGTGCACTACGTGCCTAGTGTGTGTGTGTGTGAAGTGAATAGCATGCCAAGCTAGAGAGACAGAAGGGAAAGAGAAGAAAGGAGGTAGATGATCCTCGTTTGCAGGCGTGGGTGGCTGCTTTGTGGGCTCCTCCAGCTCGTGGTGAAGCCTCCTGAATGCTCCAAAGGTTGAGAGTAAGAGAGGAAGCAAAGGTGGAAGCTCTCAAGGGTTTGAAGTCACTTTTATCTCTCTTCTCTCAAGGTGTTAAAGCACTAGCTCGTCTAGCATCTCCCCCCTCACTCAGAAGGCTTAGGAGTACCATATATAGATAGTGGGGGTGGAGCTAGGGAGCCTATGATGCTCAAGTGTGAGAAAACACACTTGAACATGTGGCAATCCATGTAGAAAGACTAAACCAATAGGAGGGGGCCACATAGGACTTTTACTGGGTCAAGTGGGTGCCAAGGTGGACCATTTGCTCGTTGGGAACGGCTCCATGCATTGCATGGGCAAGGGAATGGTGCAAGTGGGATATATTCTTGGGCATTGTGCAGACCAGGTAAACCCAGGTTGACATCAAACGATGCTGCTGCCAACCCCATGCAGACGTCAACCGATGTGGACGTCAACCGGAGTCGATGTCAATGGACCTTGTCGTCAACATGAAGTCAGTGGCAATCGATGTTGACGTTAACATGGGATCCGAGGCAAGTCAACAAGTGGTCAAACAAGTCTTATTGGGCCATGAACTACACGGAGATGGGCCAAATCTCATGTCTACACCAACTAAAGCCTGTGGCTTGGCGCCTTGACACCACAGAGTCCTCAAACCCTAGCCATGTGTGCACACTCAGACGCTCTCCCTCCCGTCTGGTCCACGATCGATTTTCTCCTACGCCGGACTCAAACGGTGGAGAAGGGGTTCCACAGAAACCGGCTCGTAAACCACCACAAGGGGAACACATTGGATGGAGTCACACTCAACGCCCTGGCTCACCAGCAGAACAAATCAACGCTAGTCATCCAGACGGAGCCCTGCTCAACGTCCGGGAGCAACACAACACAAGCACAAGCACGACAAAGTACAACACATGCACAGACGAAGACGCTCTCAACGTCTGGCACACCGTGCCAAGAGGTAAACTGTGTGTCCAAGCCTCACACATGAAAAGGGGCTCATACTACTGGGACCTACCTGTGGGGTTGACGGCAATCTCGATTGCCGTTAACCAGTGGTAGATGGCACAGTCCACTGCCGTCTACCAGAGTAGATGGCAGTGTCGACTGCCGTCAACCATACCTTGACAGCAAGGGATCTTGCCGCCAAGTTCATCCTGAAGAACTTGATGACAGCAACCGTGCCGTCAAGTTCATCAGCTTCCAGCAATTGATACGGCCCTAGGCCGCTCCCTTGGGCAATCCAAGCGCAGAAAAATATGATATGATGATGAGAAACGCTTTCCCTCATCAAATAGCACCAATATGACACCGAAAAACAACGATCCAATGCTTGAATTGAGCAATACACCCTCAAAAACCCAGCATGGAAAAACCCTCCCCAAAACTCGATTTACACACAAATCTCATGCATATTTAACACATAAGAAGATCAAGGGGGTGTTTAGGGGTAAGGTCCCTACCTCAAAATGAAAAAAACTCCAAGAAAAATATCAAAATCACGTTGTTTTTCCACGCACACCCCGCGAGGTTGATCTCCTAAATCTGTCGTCTTCTTAGCTGATCCAAAACCGCCACGACCACCGCGACCTCCCCACGAGCTCTCGTCGGCCACCGGAAGTGGTGGAGGAGGAAAGGGGTGAAGGTGGTGGTGTGGAAGGGAAGAATGGGTGGAATGGGTGGGCCTCGGGTTGCCTTATAAAAATAGGCTCGACAATAGTTGACGTCAACTTAGGTTGTCGTCAACTGCACCGCCAAGAACTTGACGTCAACATCGATTACCGACAAGTTAAAAGCTTGAAAAAGTTTTAGAAATTTGGGTAGACAGCAACATCTATTGCCTCAAGACCAAGTTGACGGCACACGACACTGCCGTCAACAAAATGTTGATGTCAACCAACAATTCTAGAAAAGGCCCATTAAGGGTCCAATAAGGCCCATGGCTTTTCACTCTGCATCCTTGCATAGTTTAGTCGACGAAAGTTCTCGTATCGGCGGAAAGACTTTAGCTCATGGTGTTTTGTGGTTGGTTTTTCGATGATCTGTTGCTGATATACCGACAGTCCTATTAATAAATGAAAGGACATACCTTACAGTGGAAACGTGATTAGCAGATCCTCACAGTGATAAATAGACAGCTACTAGAGTTGTCTACACAGTACCACGCCTTAAGTCCCAGACACTGGGGATGACGTACCTTCGTAAGTTGACGCCGGAAAGAAAACACAACCTGAGGACTTTCTCTCTGGATAGCACCTCCCTTCCATAAATGTAAAGCTCACCCCCCCCCCTTCACCACTAAGGGGCTATTTATAGGAGGAGAAGGAGGAGAGATGAGGGAGAGAGGGGGAGAGGGGCCACTGCTGTCGCGTGCCACACGTGGCAGCAGCGGCCTCCTCCAGTGCGCCTCACTTGATGGCGAGGTCGCCTGCCCGCCAGCACGCTTCACGCGCAGGTGCATCCGCACATCGCCAGTGCACCTTGAGCACTGGCGACACCCCCGCCCTCTACGGGAGGGCACCATGAGCCCCCACCAGGCACATGGGGTGGGCCCCAGTGGGGTCCAAATGGGCATCCGCCCAACAAGCTCCCACTTGCCCATTTAGGGTTGACAGCCCACCTGCCCTCTCGGGGCTGACAGTGCATTATTGTTCTCTAGGGCATTCAACATCAACGATCATACAGAAAATAAGGCGTGCAACCTCTGTGAAATTTTCTGAGACACCAACAAGTGTTCTGTTAAGTCGTCATCTTACTAACGGATCACTTAATCTCAATATGTACCTCAGGCTCTTAATATTCACATGATTCTAATACTATTAATCTCTCAGTAGGCAGTATCGAATCCAAAAGCGTAACACTCATGGCTCTATTACCACTTAGGCAATTGAGCCTCCCAGGATATGAGTAATTAAGCATGGTGAAATAACAAGATACCTTCATGCTGCATGTAGTATCCCAGAAAAATTATTAATTTAAAATTATAGATAAATTGAAAATTTGTCAATTAATACATTCAAACTAGTTAAAAAGGTACGCATTATTATTGCATGCATAAAAACCTATATAAAAATTTCATAAAAATAGTAGTTACACGTTAAATAATATTCTCTAATGACCCATCAAGAAATTTGGGTATAGAAAAATCATCTGGACCAAGTTTAATAATTATTGTGACTTATATCGTAATTAAAGAATAGTCAGAAAACTCATTATTATATGAGCCAAAGTGGATTAAATTAAAATAAACATGAGTAGACAATATGGGTTGATAGTCCATTATGATAATTGGACCAATGGACAATCTTGGCCCAGAATAAATTCTCTAATAAACGATAATTAAACCCTTAAGTAAATTAAGTATATAGGTTGTATAAATGAGCCATAACATAGTTATTGGCCCAAAGCTAAGCCCATTGTTGGATGGGAGATAATTAAGTCTAAATTCGTACCTAAAATATTAATAAATGAAAAGGGTTAAGATAATGACTATTTTAACTCTTATTATCTTAAAAAGAGTCATAACCCTAGTCTAACTCAATAGGGCTCTATCCTAATATAAAAAGGGGATTAGATAAGAGACAATTGGCTTAAATATATAATGCTCATATTTAAATGAGTTTAAAATGATATAATAAAAGAAAATATTACAAAATTCTCTGCCGCTTTTCTGGGTCGGGCCGCTCTTCTGAAATCGCGACGGCCCGACCCGTCGGGATCTCAGAAGGGACGCGACCGTCCGGTCCGTCGCGTCATAAACGCAATGGCCCACGTCGTCGCGGTTTCCTCCCGGTTCACGCCAGCCCGGCCGATTCAGCAGAACGCGGTCGGACCTCCCGTCGCGACATGAAACGCGACGGGGACCCCCGTCGTGATTTCACAATGTCACCAGAAACCCTGATTTGCTTCTATACCCTTGTTATCTTTCCATTTAAACCTTGTTAAACCCCTAATTGGGCACTTAGCAAATTATTCAATTAAAATTAGTCATTTATTATATGAAATCCATTAATTAAAAGCTAAAGTGCGCAACCATTCTTGCTCTTATGATTCTTTACACTTGCACACACCAAATATTAATATTTACCATGAGACCCTTTTAAACTAATCCATAATCTATCTGGTAATTAAGAGTAATTATTCACTTAATTTCCCAATTATTTAAATGATAATTGTCTTCATTTTATTCGCGTGAATTGTACACCATTATCGCGTCCCTCTGCCATCGAGCACTCGAGGCAAGATGGACAATATTACGTTACACACTTTTTCTTGGCATGGACCACCTCTCCATTGGGAATACTCCTAACCAGACCAGGGACTCCTTGTCAAGGCCTCTGTAAGTCTCTTTGGCTTTGGCGGACGTCTATTGCCGACGAGCTGGTTGTACCCTTAAAACCCTAAACAATCTAGGGATCAGCATGATCTAACGGCCTTAGTTTGTTCTCTCTTACCTTGGAAGATCACGCCAGAACTCTGGCTTGTGTTCATAAGCCGGCTAATGGGCGGTTGTAACTTCTACCAGACTGCCAGCACACGACTGTGCCGCGCAACTGTTCCTATAATCTGTTTATCATTGTTTTACGAATATGACCCTGTTCTCATCTACTATCTCTATACTCTCATCTGTTCACATTCTCTCTACACTCTCGTCTATTCATTATTACTCTCATCTTTTCTTGGTATTCTATTTGGCCATTTAATTAATTGTCTAAGATAACAAACATAACCAATGCCAGGCAATAGGGCCCGATCTGGTTCTGGGGAAAGCGCCTGAAGAGTGGCATTTTCCCATGGGAGTTAGCATGATTAGGGTGTGTGGCATACACTCAGCACCATTTAAAACTATCAAGACTTAATCTATGACAATCAATCAATCACTATACTATATTCTCTCGGTTGATAAAATGATCGACCAATCGTTACGTGCTATCGTTACTAGTGCATTATCGTGCAACTTTAACGTGCTATTTTGTTACATGGCCAATCTGTTATCATGCTAGTTTTACATATATTCTTTTCGGAAGTTTTATCGTTCTCTTGCTATCGTGTGCTATTACTCTCTTGACTATACTTGTAATAACTAATAGATTTTCTTAACTTTGCTGACTCTATTGTGGGATTTCATATTTTGACATAGAAACTCAAAATTTGAAATTTGAATTAGGAGATTTAAAGGGTTCTTTAGATTTGATAAAGGTGACCGTATGTCATCCTAAATACGACATTTATAAAATGAAAGTATGTTAATTATAAGTATATAAAAAAAAGAATCCTGATTATCTAGATTCTTAGATCATTGGAAAGATATTATGGAGATCTACAATTTTGGTGTAAATTTTATTCCCAACCTAAAATGGGGATTAGGTAATAAGTATACATATTATCTAAGGTTTAAAGAAAAGGTATACACACATGGGGCGGCTACAAGGATAAGTGAAATGCTTTGGGATGGGCTTACGTGGGAAGCCTCTCCTCCCATGCATGGAATGAACCATGCATTTAATGCAAGTACCCCATGTCATTATTCATGTTAAACATTTAATTTTTATTAATTTTAGTTAGAGTAACACATACATTAATAGTGTGTAATGAATGGTTTGAGTTTAAACTGTACAGATTTTAGAAATACAATACATACGGAAGTTAAGTTGAACATTAATTATATGTTTTTCTTTCTTTCTTTCTAACAGTTGAACAATAAGCTATCCTTAATTTCACCTATGGAAACCAACATGCACGGTTTCCAATTCTCCATACTCACACCCACACCCACACATTATTCCCCCCACTACACATCCCATCACAACCTCAGTTTCTTGGATTTAATGGAGGGTTTCTTGGCGTTGTTCTGCAAAGTTTTAAGCTAGGAAAGGTGTTCATGTTTTAAAAGAGGATCGACGTTTTGGAAGAAAAGAAGCACAAGTTTTTCTATAAAAGGGCTACAAGTGGTCTCACCCATTCCACACCATAGTTTCTTTTGGTGTTGAATGTTAGAAGACTCTCTTCCTCTAGTGTGTGTTGCATGTGTAAGAAAGGTAGAGAGAGAGAGAGAGAAGAGAGAGAGAGGAGGATTTTCGATGGGTGGCTTCAACAACTATTTGACAATTAACGTAAGGGGGACACGTAGCCGATGTTGAGCAAAGTAGTGCATGTTCCACCTTGTTGTAGGCTGTCATCTTCGAGCTTATTTTACATAGATAGGAAAATTGTCCCAAGGCAAGTGATGATGAGACTCTTCCATAATTATATTTTCTTATGTAGTTATAATTATTTTTAAATTTGTTTTACAATTATTTAGGCCTTATGACGTCACTCCGGTTTTAATTCAAATTGCAAGTTGTATCTATCGGATATCCATAATTATTTTTAAACTTGAGTTATGAATTAAAGACTATTATTCTCGAATTTGCTTGAAACCTTTTTTGTAGATGTCCAACAAAGTTCTAAGCCTAGCCTGAAACTTTGAGATTTTTACAACATGTTATTTTATGATTATTATTTTGAAAGTTTAATTTCATATTTTAGTTTTAAAATTTATTACAGATTATATCTCTGTCATAAATTTGTGATTTTTTGTCCACTTTATACCTATCCTGATTGAATCCTAAATATAAAATTTATGATTTTCAGCATCTGTGACTCTTTTTAAAATCTGATTAGTGAAATCCATGATATTAATTGAATTATAATAACTGTTATGTTAATCTTAAAACTTTGAATTATTATTATATCCTTATTTATTTCTCATAAATTATGTTATAAAATTTGATCCTATTATGCGTTTCATGTGACGGATATATGAATTTTTCAATGAGAAAAATGTATGTATCACAATCTGTTTAAATTATAATAAATCAGAATACTTCAGGAAAAATTCTAGAGTTGCTCCCCGACTGATACACTGTAGGTATATATCCCATTAATTATTTTAGACCTTTATGTACAACCAATCGATTCCGTAGTTTAAATCTTAAGTAAATATATGAATTATTAATCTGGTTAATTCCTGAAAATCCCTATAAATTTCAGAAATGTGAAAGTCTGAAATTTTTATTAATTAAATCTTATGATTTGACAATATGATATGATAAAAAAAATTTGCTTGTCATTTTTATTTAAAAATTTAATTATAACAAAGTTTATTTTGAAATTTAGATCTAAATCTAACTGTGCTATGGATAATGCCACCTTAGAGGGGTTTTTCGTTTGCCATATAAGTACCCTTATGGTAAACCTTCTGATGACCCGAGGGCAACGGGGTTAAAAACCTAATGTAGGCTTGCCCACTAGGTGGGATCGGAATGGTCCCGAGTGCTGCGCAGTTACTCTTTTCTCCACACTATTGCCTAGGTGTGGATGATTTGTCTGATGACTCTCTATATATGTTGTGGTTTAGGTATTTGTCTAATATGCACACTTAATAAATATGTTTTATATTCTGATATATTAATTGCTCAGATTATGTGGAATTCTGACTCACTCTGATACTCTGATATGTCATATGCTTTGTTTTGTTTTGTCCACATAATCATGAATATATGAAATTATATTAGACAAAGAATACATGTAGACACATGATAATATAATTTGACTCTAATATAATGTTCGATTTGACACATTCTTATATATGACACGATTTTGAGGTTATTTTAAGAAAGAAAGACATCTTGTAGTAGGTTGACTGGTTTATACTATAATTATGACATGAAACTGATAAATTATGATAACATCACTTTTGCTTATTTATATGATAAATTGTGGTTATAATTTCGGATGCTTGTTGGGTCTATTAAGACTCACACTTGGCTAACATATTTTCAGGAGATCAGGAGCCGGAGTTAGGCGTGCCTTCGGACTCTGATCGTGAGGAGTAGATTCCGTTGGGTAGTTAGTTCTTATTTCGCTAATAAATTATATGTGTGGGTTAGCTCTCAAAGCCTATTAGATCGATTAGCGATCTTGATTTACTTTCCTTCTAGTTCTCTATACTCTGATAATTCTATTATGGTTATGGACATTGCATTATAAGTTGGGATGGTTATTCATTATAGTTCTACAATGATGAAGTTCGGGAATGTCTTACTCTCAACATGTATGTATATGATGGGTTTATCCCCTGTGACGTGTCACCTGGTCCAATGTGAGTTGGTCTAACTGGACTGGGTCAGGGGGAGTTACAATACTTGATCATTCTCTCTAGATATCCTGCTTTGCAAGACATTAATCACTTAAAGCATGTCTGTCTTTACGAGATATTAAGTTCTACTGAGCGTTATCGCTCACCCTGCGCTATTTGTTATATGTGTTTCAGGTAAGACAGATGATGACCTTACATACACCAATGGGAATGGACCGGAGTGATGAGCGACCAGGAGTCATAGTGATGGAATGACCTTAGTATCCTAGAGTCTAGCTAGATATTTGCTTAGTTATCTTTTTCAATGTAATGATGTCTTTGAGCCCTATGTATTGGCTCAGAATTACTGGTCGTAATAGTTTAGGTGATTTATCAATAAATACAGAGTTTATTACATTTTTTGTTCATTAGATGCTCTAATTATTGCGACTATATGCGCAATTGACGTTACCATACACTTTGCTCACGTCTTCCCAATTTATTACGCTGCTAAATTAGAGGGGCGTGACACTGCACATGCCAATTCAATTTGTCTTAACCGCTTTCCTAGACATGTTCCACTGGATGGTATCATCCATCGCCCTAAGTAACATGCTAAAGTAGTGACATTAAGCTTTCTCTTCGTAGCACAACGATGCAGGTCACTAAGGGTACATCGGGAATCACAGACAAACGTGATTCATGAGCTCACACAATGATGAAGAGAGAACCATTCATCATTTTCATATGTGGTCATATATTACACATGTGGTATGATTTACATGTTGCGGTGTTCTTCCATTCATATGGGCGTCAAATATTATCATAACACCGCACGGATATAAGTCCAATTGTAACAAATACCACCGACCAAAGTCTCGCAAACCAATCGCTCCCATATAGCTTCTTTTTGCAACTCACATATCCGGATATAACAGGCTTCATAAGATTATATCTAAAATCCACATGATCAATCTGAACTAATTCAGATTTCATTTCGGCCTCAGCCAAGGTGACACACGTCGGCATATTGTGTTCGCCCTCTAGTCCTAGAGTTCCACAACATCAAGTGCCTCATCTTTACTCGCTATCCATAAGCGCCAAGGCAGATCACCCGTGTGAGAGGGTTGGTTCAAGTCTAGTGACACTCTAACAATGTATAAAGCAACCATTTATTCACATAGATACCATTATATGATGAACAAAACTTTAATGATGTCAAAATATTATAAATTACTATAATTTACAAAGACCCATTGATCCACAATGGGTCACAAAACTCTCTCTGGCTAATGGTTTCATTAGTGGATCTTCTATCATTCAAATAGAACTGATCTGATGAAGCACCACTAACCCTTTTGCCACTAAATCCCTAATGTAGTGGTAACGTATATCAATGTGATTCGTTCTGCCATGAAATTGGGATCTTCGGCGAAGGCCAATGCCGAAGTACTGTCTACATGCGACGACCCTCATTATACCGGTACGGTTATACCAACCCACGTCGGTATAGCGAGCGTCATCACAGTGGGACATTTACCCAACGATAACATTCAGCTGAGATACACGTGAATATAAGAACAGAGTAGCGGAAGTAAAAGAACCACTGTCTTCATTTCATTCATCATCCACATTTAACATACATGTTTGGATAACATTTAAAGAACTAAAAGTCCACATAATTTAAATACCTGAAATTCAAATACATAGATGTCCATACTTATACATTCTTCCATGATAATGCTAGTATAATGTTCAATTTACATACTATGAAAATCACAAAATGTCACAAGTACTCCAACACTCTAATCTCCACGCTCAGAGTCGGTCTCCAATGTCTCCTCCACGAGTGTCTCGTCACCAACTACACCTTTACGCCGAAGCAAGTAGTGAGTCTAAAAGACTCAGCAAGTAATTCTACACATACCGTACATGTACACATTATATAGTAGGTTCTACACACATTCACAAGGCACAACATGTAGCATGCTTGACATTAAATTTTACAACCTATCATGGTGAATCTACAATTTAAACACATGGACTATGCTTTCAGATTTCCTAAAATAGAATCACCTATCACATGCTTTCTATTCATTTCTCACATGAAAATCTACTTTCAACCAACTAAGACATGAAAGCCATTAACATAATTTCCCGAGCATGCATGAAAGGAAACACACCTAACATGGAATCTACACATTCCTATGCATATACGTAACCATTTTTCATGCTTTAAGCTTGTTGGTTTTACATGCTTTAACAACCATAATCTATCACATGAGAGCTACAACAACGATTAAATCACAACATATGAACAACCAAGTATGGGAGTTGTTTATACATGCTTAATAATTATCCCTAGCATGGATTCTAGCCATTTTGCATACATAAACATGATCATAACATAGTAAAGCTACTGTTTAAGCATGATTTCAGATTGTCATAACATGGATTACAAACTCACATCCTCACATTTTGGTTTCACTTTTTACACAATTTCAAATTCGCATATTTCACACTTTACACATGCACTTTTACACATTGTTCACATTCACATTTTCACATGGACCATACACATTTACACATTCACATTTAGTGTCGTGACACATAGTCCAAACCACCAAGATGACACAACACATCACATCACATAGACGCCATCTAGGCAATACAATGGCGACTCTTGGACTGCGCAGACCGGGAGAACAAGTCTCCACCCTAACCAGTACTTGTCCACCTCCAGGATTTCCCCCTAATGCTCTTAGGGTCACAACACATTGAACCTTCCCATGGGGACTTTTTCATGGTACGGTTCCACAGCCCTATATGGAAGCAGTATCACACATGGCACAGTTTTACACATTACACATGTCGATTTTTACACACATTTTACACATGACACTCACATCTCATTCATTCACTCATTCACACACATGGGGCTCTGTTTTTCCTGACATGACACTACAATTACAGAAATTTTACACTCAGAGAATTTCACTCTTCAGGTTGAAATAAACGGAATTAAATCATTTTTGCAACGGCATGCATAAATTTTCGCATTTCTACATAGAAATTCATATTGCATCATATACTTGTCCAAATACCCTAAATTTTAACCACTAGCTGATTTCGGGTTTAGGATCCCACATGTAAATTTTCAAATTTTTCTAACCTAAAATGTAATTATCGAAAATCTATCATCGAATTCACATGCTATCCACAATTTAAGTTAGTATGAAGTTGAACACAATCAAATTTAACAACTCACTGTCTGAACCCTAGCATGTATAGAGCCACATGATTTATTCCAGAATTTATTAGGCAATACATAATGTACGGAAGATTTATCATGACCTACGCATGATTTCTATTTTCCCCCAACTTTTCCCTAATTCACACAAGCATGGGAAAAAATCTCAGAATTTCAGAACAGAGACTGACTAATACATGCATGACCCATAAAATGTAGAACATTCAGACTCATCCTAAATCATACAATAAAGGATTGACAAGATTGGCAACTCATCATACATGTATTTCCATAGGATAATAAACTCTATCATTTACCACCTTGCACAAAAATCCATCCACACACCACATTCACTAGTATACATAGTACATAAGGCTACAATATATCCTCATCACGAGAAACACATCGAAATAGTTGTATAAGAGGAGAGAACAGTTTCTGTTCAGTCCTGAAGAGCTTAACGGCAATCTTTGGCCGTCAAAGGGAGTTAACGGCACAATCGATGGACGCTAAGCATGATCTTAGCGGCAATGGATAATGCCGTTAAGGTCAGGTCTGTGCAAAACACAGACCCGAGCTCCAAAGATGGGGTGAATTTGGGGTCTAGGACACGAGGGAAAATACATAAAAATGGTAAAACCATCCTAGACACATACATGAACACTATGGGTAGGGAACTTGCCTTTTAGGTATACTCCAAAGGGATCAAAAGGCTTGGTGAAGCTCTCCTTGGGCTGTCCCAAGAAGTTCCCAACCAGCCTCCAAGATGGCCTTCCTCCGGTTTCTTGAGCAAGCTCCAGTGAAATCTGAGGTTGGGGATGTCTTCCTCGATGATCCAGCAAGCTCCTTGATGCAGCAGGTGGCCGGATCAAGCTTCAGAACTTCAGATTTTGGGTTGCAAAGGCGAGGGTTTCTCACAGTCCGAAAATAGGTTTCACTCCTTTCTCTTCTTCCTCTCTTGCAAAAGGGCAAAGAGAAGGCTTAGGGTTGTAAAAATGGGCTTGTATATAGGAGAGGGGGTTCTCTTATCACGCAGGGGTGACAAGATGGCCTTTCAGCCCGTTGGGGACAGCTTCCCAATGGTTGGGGTGGCTTGCTTCCGAAATTTCGGGTCTGCAACGCATGCAGGTCAGAGAAATTGGCGTCCACATCGCTGGACGGTGAACTTAGTGTTGCGTCCATGGGGTTGACACCGACACAACATTGACGTCTACCGATATTGACGCCAATCTGGCCTTCAGCCAGAACTCTAAAACATGCAAAAACCATGTTCATCATGTATATATACCTTAATATCTATATGGTATTGTGCACACACTACCATCAAGCAATCCATACATTATTTATACCTAAATTATACACATACACACATAAGTATACTAATTAATACATACTTAGATACATACATACATACACAGCACATATTCACACACACGACACAAAGAAAATGCGACGGAAATTCGAGGCCTTACACCCTCCCCCTTAAAGAAACTTCGTCCTCGAAGTAGAACGACACTACTCAAACAAAGGGGATACTTCTCCTTCATCGCATCCTCAAGCTCCCAAGTAGCCTCCTCTCGCAGAAGTTCCGCCAGAGACTTTCACCGACGCAATACTCTTGTTCCGGAGATGCTGAACCTTCCGGTCAAGAATGCTACTGGTTGCTCGACATATGAAAGATCTGGCTGAATCTCCACTGGCTCATGACTAATCACATGAGACGGATCTCGGACATACTTCCTGAGCATCGAAATGTGGAAAATGGGATGAACACTAGCCAACGCTGGGGGGGGGGGGGGGGGGTAAGGCTAGCTCATATGCCACGCTGCCCAACGTCTGAGAATCTCATATGGGCCAATGAACCTAGGCTCAACTTACTATGCCTGCCAAATCTGACGACACCTCGAGTAGGTGATATCTTCAAGAAGACATGATCACCCACCTCGAACTCAAGATCCTTCCTCCTGTTGTCGGCATAGCTCTTCTGCCTAACCTGTGCCGCAACAAGCCTCTTCTTGATAAGCTGGATCTTATCCGAAGTTTCCTGAACTAACTCCGGTCCGATCAACTGCCTATCACCAGTCTCCTCCCAACATAAAGAGATCTGCAGAGCCGACTATACAACGCCTCGAATGGAGCCATACCATACTCGCATGAAAGCTGTTGTTGTATGCAAACTCCACTAGAGGTAGATGACGCTCCCAATCTCCTTCCAATCCAGCACACACGCTCTCAACATATCCTCGAGCGTCTGGATAGTCCTTTCGGACTGTCCATCAGTCTGGGAATGAAACGCCGAACTGAGCTTCAGCTCCGACC